>JABWIB010000027.1:191001-217141 GCA_016617825.1 Platyplectrum ornatum | reverse complement strand
TATCTATGTCATATCTATCTATCTATCTATCTATCTATCTATCTATCTATTTATGTCATATCTATCTATCTATCTATCTATGTTATATCTGTCTGTCTATCTGTCTGTCTATCTATCTATCTATCTATCTATCTATCTATCTATCTATGTCATATCTATCTATCTATCTATCTAATCTATTAAATTACAAATATAAAATAATGACAAATATTATCAAACATGCAGTTGAGTAATTAGTTTAATTAGTAAATAATGTTTACAATACTGTAAGCTGTTATTTGAATATATATTTTGGAATGCATTAGATATGTTGGACCAGTCATTATGTGTGTATGCCAACACATTTTTTTTTTTTACATCTTTTGTCACTGTTTTACCTGAATATCACCCAGTTACAGAAACAAAAAGGCATCTTTTTAATGCAGATAATTGGCACTGTAGAAAAATGTACACCTGACATAAATTGGTTTGGTCTAATGCTTAACCATTGTGCACCTTAGATGTAATCCCCAGATAAGAGAGCTACACTGTGAGATTGATAGTCTGGGAGAGGGGGAGGAAGAGGAGGGGGAGTTAGCAGGAGGAGGCTGCCATCAGATCACTCCTGCAAACACAGAACATTTGCAAATTATCCATTTTATGGGTAACGGGAACAGGAACATCCTTACTACCATCCACAGTTATCATCACACTGACAAAAACACTAGGGTAAGATTGCTTATGTATATACATGTCTTGTTTGTTTCATGTTATTGCAGTTGAAACGTCAGACAATGTTGTTCTAATGCTCCTAAGATCTTCAAGATCATAGGAAATCTATAAACATAAATACATCCCTGTAGCATGAGATATGTATGGAGATAGCTGTTGCAGGTTACATGATACTGTCTTGTGTTTCATACAACATGAGCCGTAAACTTGTGCTTGTCATTTAGACAACATCGTAGTGAGAGAATCAGTGACACATTTTCTGCTTAGGAAAGTCATAGCGTGAATGCAGAAAGGTAAATAAAATATCCAACCTAAAATGCATGTATCATGTCTCCATATAGCATCACTGTAAAACAATTACACCATAATAGCTCTAATAACAGTATGCAACAGGATCAATGGAAGAAGTCAGTAGATTACAGGTAGCTGCTACATAAACAGCATTCAGAGACTTTAAATTGCTTTGTAAATGCATGTGATGATTACTGTTTATACTACGAAGATGTCAGAGAGTTTATTTGTACACTAATCAAGTGTGTTTCATTGGCAGCTTATCTAAGCATTATGACAGCCGAAAAGACAATTCCTGTGATTAATGGGAAACCAGAGGACGCCCTGGATGCTGAAGCCTCAAGTTCCAACCTGGTACACAGCAATGATAAGAAAGTAAATGAGCGGGGTCACTGGAACAATAAGGTGGAATTTGTGCTGTCGGTTGCAGGGGAGATTATCGGGCTTGGAAATGTGTGGAGATTTCCTTATCTTTGCTACAAGAATGGTGGAGGTAAGATGCAATCATATTTGGTTGGGCAGATAATGTGCAGCCTCCATTGCCGGACAGGTGCCTCCTATTGTTCTTCTACATGGTACCCTGCCTAAAGGGTTCTACAAGTCATTAATTGACATATAATGTCTCAGCAAAGGTTACATTTGTCCAGTGAAGTCAAGCACATACATAACAGCAATGGAAGGGATTTCTACAGTAACAGCACATAATGTGTAGATTCTCTGCTATGAACGTATGTTTAACTGAATAAATATACTATTGATCAACAAATGGAAAATAAAAACATACACAAGTGGTAGGCAGTAGATGCACTGGAATCGTTTAATAAAGTTGAAAGATACTTTTATAGTACTGTTAACCATGAGAGAACATAATCAAAGTCTTTATTACATGTTTAGCTTCTATGTTTCTATAATGTATAGCCAAAAATACTGTATGTGATATAGCAATAAATCCACATAATTGGAAGAAAAGCAGTTACAAATTGGAAGCAGAACAGTCCTGAGCTTTATCAGTACAATAAAGAATCTGTGACCACTCCATTACAAACTAATATCCCTCATTATATCATCTATTTGAATATATTTTTAATGTTTGAATATTGTATTTTGACCATAAATCATGACCCCCCCCCAATATGCTATGACCTATGTCTTAAACTAACTTTACAACAAAAAAATAGGAGCATTGATGCAGAGTAACTCCAATGACTTTACCAAATGCTAACATAAATTGCAACAGGAACAAAGTATATTCATATCATAAAAATTTTACTGTAATAATGATTTTCAATTAAAACGTGTGTCACCTGTACTGTATAATATTATACAGAGCTAATGGTATTATTTGAATATTGAATAAGTAACAACTATCGGATGCCATTGTTTTAGCTGATTCCATTTGCTAGCACATGTCCTATAGAAATGCCTACTGTTAACTACAACTAACTAACTAACTAACTAACTATAACTATAAACTGTCATAATTGTTATATAAGGTACATTCTTTATCTACAACTTAAAATTTGTTCAACATGGAAATTGTCTATTGTCATTGGGAATTATGTGTGTGTGTGCATGTAGGGTGTAAGTGGCATCCAAGCTTGCACATGATTTCATAGGATATGTCTGGCAGAAGATTGTTATCAGGAAACCCAGCAAGACAACTATTCCTCTCCTGTCTTTTAGTCATCTTAATAATGGTGCTTTGTCATAAAGTTTATGGACTAATTGGTTGTCCTCTCTGGAATCAGCTATAAATCATAACATAAAAACCTATATTTTAGCATTTATCACTTGAAAATGGTGATAAAATCCCCCTTAATAGAAGCAGTAAAGTGACGTTTATCAGTTGCATACATTGATCACAAGCATTGCATATCAACAGACCCACAGAAACAGCAAGGGGAAAACATACACATATTGCATTAAATACTACCTCTATGCCAGTGGCAGATCCTGCTCTTTCCTGTCACTACCCTCTCTTGTTCAAAAAGTAAAGGGCTAGCAGCGCTAACGCTGCCACTGGGACCACTGACTACATGAATCAGGGCAAACGTAGTCCCAAAATCCCCAAAATCTTCTCACCACCTAACATAATTTAGTAGGTGGTAGGTATAACCAACCCAGGCGACGGATGTTTCATAAAGTAGGCGATTCGCTCTTACACATCTGGCGCACATGCACGACAGGGCACCTCTACACAACTTCTGCACAAACGTGTGCGAATGTCAAGGAATGGACTTAAAGCTGGATTTGGTCCAAAGTGCATGAGCACACCAATTAAGCTTGGTGAAGTTATGTGACCTTATATGTTGCATAACCACATGGTAAACTGTAATGTTAATCAGGGCTGGAAGTGGGGGTGTATACGGGGGTATGCCACACCGGCACTTCTCCCACTGATGTAATTGAAAAACTTCAAACCCCCATTGACTTCTATTATATTCTGTGTTTCCATATTCCCACTTCTAAATGTCCATACCCCCACTTCTAATTTTCCACTTCGACCACTGATGTTAATTATAAATAACAAATCAGATTAAAGCGAGCACCCCGTGTAAATAAAAGAAATTTATAAAAGACAATATTTAATATGTGTAAGAAACACTTGAAACAAACATGTGCACCAGACCCCCCCTCTCTCCATCATCCTCCATGGCCCCCCACTTCCGTTAATCACCCCCACTCTAATCCCCCACTGCTATGGATAATGGCCAATCTGGAGCCCCTGGCAGTGGGGGATTGAAGTGGGGGTGATTACCGGTGATGGGGGGGGGCCTTGAAGACTTAAGTGCCCCAGGCCCACTGATGCCTTAATCAGACTCTGATTTGTACTAAGACATGACCAGTGGTGCAAATGCTTTGATATATTCCGTTTTTTTTGTCTGTGGCTCTGAAAAAAGAAATGAAGGGTAAATGTCATGTAGTGTTGTCATGTTGATGCTGGTAGATTGTGGTTATAGCTTTCTAATGTAAATTGGTCAAGCAATTTACAAACTACTATTCTACTACAAACTACTACATTATTACATTTATTTATTTAATTTTTTTTATTTAAACTGATTTTTATTAACAAAAAACATAATACACGACACACAAATGGGAGTACAATAATGTCACAGCAAAACAGATGCAAAACAAACTAGCTCAATAACAGGAGTGTGCAGTAGATCCGTGGCACATGAGCATAAACATAAAAAAATAGGAGAGTCGTGCAAGAAAGGGAAGGAAAAGAATGAAGAGAGGGGACGGGTGGGAATGGAGGAGGGAGGAGCATAGCACAGGAAGGACACCAGAGGAGGGGCCATGAAGCAGTAGCCTAGCCGGAGCCCCATCGAAACGTCGAGGCGTGGGGAGGAGAGACCCTACAAGGGGCAGAGCAGGAAAAGAGAGGTTAGACCAAGGTGGGAAAAGCTGGTACCAGAAGGGTCGTATGGCAGGGCATTGCCCCCAGATATGTTGGAAAGAACCTCCATATCTGGTGGGAAACATGCATCAGAGCGCCGCCAGCTTGCATCAGAGACCGAGGGATAGATTCTGTGGAGGACAGTAGGGAACCTGTACCAGCGCGCCAGTAACTTGTAGTGGGTCTCCAGGAGAGTAACATTTTGAGAGCAGGCAAACGTGCATTGAAAAATTTTGGACCAGGTTTCAGCAGTGATGTCCTCCGCCAGGCCCCGACCCCATGTATAGGCCGGCAGCTCAGGGAAACGTGCCTGGAGGATGAGCTTGTAAAGGAGGGATATAACATGCTATGGGGGTTCTGTAGCCTAACAGAGCTTCTCAAATGGAGTCAAGTCCATTACATTTATTTTTAATTATTATTAGAGTCTTTCTAGGCTAAATACCTTGGCTATTGATCCATCTCAACAATATTTTGTCTTTTTATTCATATGTAGTACGTTTATCATGGTTCTTCTAGAGATGTAGCATGATTCCATGTCCCCAAATGGTATAAATGTACCCTGCTCACACATATAATGCTCTCTGTGCACTGTGAGATAGGCACATCCCCAAAAACATAGTAATCAGCCTTCTTCTCATTTACATACATGCTCCACAATGACCCTGATGTCACTGTAATTATACATTATATTTGGATCAGCAGATTTGAATTTTATTTCGAAAAGTCTACGTTGGTAAATCCATTTTGCTTCAATACATGTTGAAAGAATGAAGTAAATGTGTGACATTTCCAATTTATTTCATACATGACTAACTTTAATTGAAAAAAGATTTTTATTAGGGGGTTCTTAGACCAATCTACAGGAACAATCATCATTTTCCATTTCAATTAGGTCTTTAAGCAGAGAGAGATCATGCAAGAATGTAATGGGGGGGGCTTAGAGTGCAACTGATTATTGATTTCATTGGTGCAATCTGTATTTTCCATTTGTCAGATTCACTTAAGTTGATGCTAGACCAATAAGACATGCGGCACAAATGGAGGAGGAAATGTGAAATGATCTGTAACACTCAACTCTAATTTAGTCAACTAGGGGATTCAATTTGCTGGCTGGGATCTGTATTTCAGATTAAATAGTAAATTCCTTTGTGACATGACTGTAATAGGAAAATACCATCCAGGACAGAATGAAACAAAGAGCAGAACATGTATTGTAAGTAACCTCTGTAGTGAAAGCATGTCTGACTAAATGCATATCGAAATAGCTGGGGTTGCGAATATAGGCGAATCCCTGTCAGATAAAACTGTCCGCAGGTGAGAAGAGGCCTCTCTTGTTTTGTGAAAAGATATGTGGACACATGCCTTAAATCTTCTGCACTGTCCTTAGTTATAATGTAGAAGGTGTAAAAGTCTACACAGAATGGCTCACTCTTAGAAGACCCTCTATACTACTTTTATATACTATTTATATTCTTTCCCTCCTGTAATTGCTTTCTGCTTCCCACCTTGAAGCGCCCTACCATTGGAAAGTGATATGGAGGGCTAAGACATTGATCCAAGTATTGTTAAACTCACCCAGTAATGCAACTTACCTGATGTCAGTTGATCCATGGTCCATTGGTCCATGAAAGAGTAAAGAGGATTGATCTGTGTCATTGGGGAGGCTTATAAAAGATAAAGACAGGAAGTGAGGTCTCTTTTCTCCTTGGAATTACCTTTCTTTCCTACCATTGCATTGACCAATGATGGTTTGCTATTCATGGTTGGAGAAAAGAACCAACAATACAATTGTTATTGGAGTTATGGTACTGGTGGAAGTTGAGTTGAGACCACATGCGAAACTGTTTAGTATATCATTTATAAGAATTCACCTGGAGATCTTGTATATGTGGTCTCATTGTACTCAAGTGAGTTATTCATTTTTTTCGGAGACATATTTCATACATAGTTATAACTGTACAAAATCAGTATCTGTTTCTTACCATTTTAATCCCTCTTTCCCCCTGTCACTTTAAGTACTTGATTATAAGGTTGGCTTTGATACTACATAAAAAAAAATACTAGAATTATAGTCATTTTTAATATTTGATCAATTAGACCCAAACATGTTACTGAGTTTTATTGAGTCCGTTTGGTTCGAGTAACACCGATGGGTCCGGTCATGGCATCAGTCATGTTTAGTGGGGATATTGAATACTCATAAATGTCTATTTTTGAAGCCTGGAACCAGTCCTTAGTTATTAATTATCTTGCTTTGTTTTCTATTATAGACCAATGAAAGTGGGAGTGTATATGGGGGTATGCCATACCAGAACGTCTCCCACTGCCTTTATTAAAATAATACCCATTGACTTCTATTATTCTCTATGTTTCCTTACTACCACTTTGATCATTGTTATAGACACTGGGGTTGACATGGTTGGGTTTAAAAGCAAAACAAAGTCTACATCTTGGAAAAACCCATGTTAACCTGTGTGTGTGTTGGGGGGGATATAAAATGCGCAAAACCGAGAACAGAATTAGTGTTGGCCAGGTGATGTTTTCTAGTTTAACTCAAAAATTTGCTTGTCAGCATTAAACCTGTTTGATATTAGTGTGTCTTATTCAAAAGCTAAATATTATCCCTGCATGCAAATAAAAAATTCCCACCCACTCACATCTCAACATGGTTTGCCCTTGTTTTTTGCTGGTGTACTTTGGATAAGCCCAACTCATTGCTTCCTGCCTAGCCTTAAGGATCACAGAATAGAGAAAATGAAATGACAGTGTCTCTATGCATAATGTAATATAATCTCTGAGGCTGGGGCTGAGGGTTACAGTTAAATAAAGTAATGAGTAACCCATATGAATGTGTAAGGCTTGGAGCCTGTATCACGCAAGCTTACAAAAATAAATATGTGTATGTTCACATTCCTTTCAATGTTGAATTTATAAATTCATAGCAATAATCATTTATAACTTGTTAAGATTATTATAAGCTTATATAAGGACATATTGACCCAAATTCGATGGCACTAAACATTGCAAACAAGTTTTTTGATGATACTTTCATTAAAAGTTGAAAAACCATATACCGTATATACTCAAGTATATAAGTCGACTGGAATATAAGCCAAGGCAATTTTCATCTAAAAAATTGGGCTCAATGAGCCGCGAATGAAAAAACGTGAGTTTTTCTGCCTTACGCAAACAGCGTAAGGCACAAAACTTCGCACGAAGGGGGATTGAATCGGCCCCTATGTCCCAACTACTATCAAACTTCCCCTATATATCTTTATTGTCCCCCTCTTTCCCGCATGTGCAGGGTTAATATAAGGCATATAAGGCTATGTAAAGCTCCTGTGCCATGCTGTAACCCATACAGCACACGATCACGCCTGTGNCAGCTCTGTGGGCTCAGTGTGGTGGGTGAGTGGCATGCTGCATGCCAGTGTCACAGTCTCCCCCTTCTTTACCTTAGCTCCATCTTAGCTGTGAGCAATGTGTGCAGCTCTGGTTTCAGAGAGGAAAACACTGCCACACAACAGGAGACAGAAGGCTGCAATCCAGATTCGGCTATGTAGACTGATCACAGTAACACAGACCAAGAAACTGCTCAAATCCCTGTATCATCCAGGACAATGACTCGAGTATAAGCCAAGGGGGGCACTTTCAGCACAAAAAAATGTAACTAAATACTTATCTGAACTTTTCAAGTTACAATTACTGTACTGTGGGCGAAGAAGTCCATTAACAGCAGTCAAATCCCCTTTTGCGAAGCACATACACTATGTAAATAACAGTATGTAAAGTCTCTGAAGTTTATTTCGTGATAGCATGCAGTTATACTGTATGATTTGCTGAGAGACGAAAGAAAGAGAAGGCCCTATGTAAAAGAAGATACGAGTTTCCAATTTATTTCCCAAATGAGTCACTAACACATTGGGCCCAATCCAGAGGTGTACAAACATAGTAATTCAGACCCGAACACAATTCGAGCTGTAGCAGCCTAAAGTTCTAAAGAGAGTGTTGTGGGAGAGGAGGAAAGTACTTAGGGCCAGATTCAGCTTTTCACTCTCATGAATTCTCTCATGGGCAAAACCATGTTGCAGGGGAGGTAAATTTAATTAGTTGCAATCAGCATAACAGGTGACAGCTGATGTTTCCAGCCCAAGTGTAATAACAGTTTAACAGTAACGCCATCAGTATCTGTGTGCAAACTGCAAAAATAAAGTATTCTCCCTGCTTGCAAACACTAACATTCATTTTATCTCCCCTGCAATTCAACATGGTTTTACCCATGAGAGTGTAAGTCATGAGTGTAAGTCATGAGAGTGAAAAGCTGAATCCAGCCCTTAGTCACTTAGTCAAAGTACAAGGCGTTCCCAAGCAAGTGCACCAAATCCGGAGGCAAACACAGATGGAAATAGCCAGGAGGAGGATTAACAATAGAACCTACGGGGACTTTATGGACAGGAAACAGGAAACATACAAAGCACATGTATGTCAAATGTGAAGGCCGGCAATATCATCCAATAACATTGCACCACTGGGTGTGGCCATATGGCTGACATCTCTATCAGATGTGTAGCAGGTGTTGCCCATAGCAACCAGATTGTAGCTCTCACTTTACTATTTCAGTTTTTAAATCCAGCCCTTGGAGGGTGTTGTTCCATGAGCTATTGCAAGCCTTTTGTTACTGCAAATTCCATACAAAACATATAAAATTATTGGCAGAATGTTAGGAAGGTGTAACATATTTATATGTCTACTGTAATAAAAATACTTTGTCATATTATTTTTAAATAAATGTATTATTTTGTAATATTTACAATGCAATTAATGTGTCCACACTATTCATAACCCCTTTTTTTCCTATAAATGACAGTGTACTACCCAGTTCTTGCACAAGATGTATGGTCGTGTAGTTGCATTGATCCTGTTGGCTTAGTGCCGATACGCCACATGTCGTACTTACAGAGGTTCTGTTGCATTAGCCTTTGAATAGCACAAGGTGCACTCAGGATTTAAGTCTGCATGTACGGTCTGCAGGGTGCATGATGATTTGTGTTTACCTCTGGCTCAGGGCCATTGGCTTTTATTGTACAGACACCTATTGCCTTAATGTGGTTTTCGCAGTCCAGATTCCTTGTTTCTCTTGAATGCTTTCAGGTACAGATGCTTTCGTTACTTTGAGGGCCACAATTAATATTCAAGTGTTTGGAAAGATTAGACATCATTTTGCTAATGGTTTTATGCCTTTTATTGTGCATGATTATTTTTGCAATTGTTCATATATGTTTTTATTCATTTCTGGTTGCTTGACGTAAAAACCTCCTAGTTCCATCGGCCTAAATTTACTAAACAGGGAGATTGCAGGGAGGAAAGTGGGGATATTGCATAGCAACATAGCAACCAATCAGATTTGAATTCACAGTATGTAAAATAAAACGGGGAGCTTGAATCGAATTGGTTGCTATGGGCAGGTTGACAGTGAGCCCTCTGAACGTGGCACTAACATTCTATACCCTTTTTATTTAAAGTGCGTTTTTTATTTATTTATTTATTACTGATTTTTGACTAATAAATACAGATGGTTTAGACACAGGATTTAGGACTAGATCCTTATTTCCTCCCACCAAGTGTGCACAAAGTCCCCGCTTCCACCTTAATTAAGCTGTAAATATTTGTGCTTGTGTCATAAGATTACATGAGAAAGCAATTGCTTACTACTATTNTTATTATTCCTGCTTTAATTTTTAATTCCAGAGATTATTTCATGGTACCATTGTCCAGGATTACTTGCGTTACTCACTTGTGTGGAAGTCAGTTAAAAGTTTATGTGCGGGGCCAGATGTGTCCTTTGCGGATCGTTTTGTGGCTAGGGAACCCTTCCGCTGGACTGGACCAGGATTTAAATAAGTCATTTGGGGCTGGGTTAGGAGAAATTGCATGAATAGGGGTTGCACTTACCGCTAATCTGCACAAGTGACCTAAAGCAGGGGTATAGCAGCATAAGTGAAAAGGGGAATGACAGGAAGTTCACTTGGAGAGATTGCAAGTTTAATGTAAATGACTGGAATTAGATCGAGAGGCCATAAGCAGCAAAAGAAAGACTAACAAAAGGAAGACTAACAATGGAATGTGTATCCCACATGCTGACCAATAATCATACCTTCAGCCGCTGATCTTGTCTAGCAATTTACATATAAGGGAGTCCAGAGTTTGACTCATACCTCAATACACACATTGACACATACACACATACCACAATACTGGACCATTCAAACGTTAATCAACTGGGAACTTCCGAAAGATACAATTATCGTTTGCTGGCCTCTCCTAAATGATTATCAGAGCACCACACACTAGAGCGTTTTTTCTTTCGATTTCTGATAATTGGACAATTGATATGATCATCGGTGTGAGTGGCTATCCTGAGAGTGGTGAGACAAGATTTTATCTTTGGTTACAGAAGAGTGTAATAATGCATATAGGAGAATGTTTGAGGAATGAATAGGATTTATCGCATTAAATATCTGCTTTAATAGTGTTGATTTAGTTTTTAAAGTAAACAAAAAAATGATTGACTGCAAGGCGGCATTAAAGAGTTGGCTAATTAGTATTTGCTTAGCAAATAAAAGAGTGATGCATCAAACTTAAAGGATCAGACTATATAAAGCAATCTTCATAGCCATGAGATCTTTTGAAATGGAGCTCATATTGGTTAGTACTGGGTTTGTCTTTCTGTATATCATGGATTGGTTTTGCATAAAAGGAGACTGTGGAGTAAAACAGTTAATATTGTTATAAGTGCACTTTAAGGCAGATGCATAAATTAAAAACTGATTGTAGAGTGTTGATAATGGTGTATTTCTATATAACGTGTTCATCTACCTGAGAAATAAAACGGAGAAGAGGCATAGTTGATTTTGAGAGATGACCTCATTAGGATTTGTGTGTCGAGGGAGTACAATTAGGTTAAAAATAAGGACATTGATACATTGATACATAGGGGCAGATAGATACACATATACAAACATTAGCGACAATTTATTCAGCTGCCAATTAACCTATCGGTATGTTTTTTTGGGTGTGTGATACGGTAGTACCCGGAGGAAACCAACAAAAACACGGGGGAACATACAAACTCCACACAGATAAGGATAACATAGAAACATAGAAGTGAAGGCAAGTAAGAGCCACATCCAATCTGTTTATTTAAAACTATACTTCCAAATATGCTTAAACTAATCTGTAGTATTAGCCTCCGCCTCTTTGATGGGAGGCTATTCCACTTATCAACTACCCCTTCAGTGAAGTAATTATTTCGCACATTTCCTCTGACGCTACCACCCTACAGTTTATACACATGTCCTCATGTTCTACTACACCTCTCCCTTCTCTGTTCCAACATGGACATATTTAGTTGCTCTAGTCTTTCTGTATAGGATTTGTTACCATGTACCATTTTGGTTGCTCTTCTTTGCACTTTCTCGAATGTATTTATGTCCTTCTGGAGATATGTTCTCCAGAACTGAACACAGTATTCCAGGTGAGGTTCCTTATAGAGAGGCATTAATACTTCCCCCTGTATGCTACTAATTTCTCCCCATACAACCAAGTATCTGACTTCCTCATGGCTTTGTTACATTGCCTTGCTACCTTTAAGTCGCATGAAATGGTGACCCCCTAAATTCCTTTCCTCCTCAGTAGTTTCTACTGTAATGCCATTAATGTTATATTGAGCTTTAGGGCTTTGGCGCCTTAAGTGCATAATTTTGCAGTATTTGGCATTATTATGCAGTTGCCACAGGGTAAGTATAAAAACCAGACAAGGTTAATTAATTGAGATTAAAATATACAAAACATACATTTTAAATATACAAACAGCCAAAATGTATCAGTTTTGAACATTTTTTAACTATGCCAAAATATTCCTATTTCTGTACAGTGTATAATTCTTCCTCTGGCGCTTTGGAACTTCTCTGGTAACCCCAATGATATGTCATGTATGGCGAATGCAGCATTAATATGTCCCGGACTATGGGGACAGGAATAGATTGTAGAAGGGGAAGGTTAGGGTTTGTCTGTGGGGAGGGAACAGCTCGTAGACAAAGGTTACTGTTATGCTGGCCATACACCTATAAGATGCATCGCTCCAATACATTGCATGTGCTAAACGCACATGCGATGTACATGAAATCGGCAGCGATTTACCTGAATCTTAATATGTGACCACAGGAGTGCACATCGCATCATCACGCCCTGTATCGGCCTGGTGTATGGCCAGCATTAGGCTGTGTGAAAAAAAAAAGAATGGGATGGGCAGCGGAAAAGAAAATGATATGGTTCGGTTGCAAAGGGAAAGGGTTATGGTGATAGAAAGGGAATGTTAGGGGGAGAATTAGGATACTGGTTTAGGTTGACCACAATCTTACCTGTCGGGGCCAGGTATTTGAATGTTCTGCTGTTGGAGACTCTTCAGTGTTGTGGGTCTTCTTCACACCCACTTTAGCATAAGGTTACTCTGAATGGCTCTGTTGAAAAACTGTGCGGGAACTTTTTGCTATTGTTCATGTACTTACTTCGCAAACTCAGCACAGATTAGGATCCTAAAGATCCAGACCTTCATATTGATTTACATAGTAATGTGTTTACAGTTGCAGAACAGGTGCTTGCAATAGTGGAAGGTATTATAAATTTAAGGTCTATCTAGACTGTAAATCCATCCCCATTTGGGGCTAGACTGGGTTCATTTGTGTTAGCACATCCTTTACTGTACATTTATCATGTCCCTCTATGCCCCTTTTAAGTGGTCGTAACAGTGACCAGGGCCGCCATCAGGAGGAGACATACAGGACTATATGGGCGGTGTGACTCGTCACTACTGTCACTGGTGTGCATTGCTTCAAATGGTTGTGCATTATTTCTGCATCATTGACAGGCTAAGCCATCAGGGCTATGATTCACATTGGACCAGTCCCACAAGTAGTGTCTGAACTGCTGCAAGCAATCATGCTCAGATATGTCTCACATCATTATTATATGATTAACAGTACAAATCCCTTATAAGTCTGATATATTGAGTTCATTTAGAGTAAATATGCTTTATAAGACTAAGTATTCCATTGATGATAGGGCTACAACTTACAACTAACTACAGTACATGAATATTTTCTAAAATATAAATTGATTTATTTTCTTTTCAGTTGTTTTATTAACAGTATTGTTTTTTCATGCTTGTGATGTTTGCTTTGCTGTAACCCCATGTTTTCCATCACACTCTAATAGTATATTCAAGTATACTGTAAAAACATAGTACGCTGTCAGCTTTAGGGATATAATCAGTGATTATAGGGAGGCAACGATAGACTTATTGCAGCCTACATAATGGTTTAACATGATACAAGAAAAGGCCATTTGAAAGGGAGGTGGAGTAGGAGGGTTGTGAGTTGCAATGATTGCAAACCTCACAGTGTTCTACTTATTCTATTGTAACATGTTATCGTTAAATAAATGGATCTGAAAATACACTTAGAACATGCAATTGAAGATGGAGTTCAGAGACACTCTGGAATTATTCATGACACAAGACAGCTTTAACGCTTACCTAGAAACCCAGTTGTGGAATTTTGAGAACCTGAATAATCTGTTGTACAACTGTTCATAATAAAAGATATAACTGAATGAATCATTCTTCTATGTTGTGATCATAGTGCATTTTCAGAACCACCTGAAGTCCTGAGGTGGAGATTGTTCCCGGTTTGAATGACCCAATTTTGACAGAGATGAAGTCAATAACTTAATTGTGGCTGTTTCATTGTAGACAAGAACATAAGTTAGAATTTTCTATTGCCAACTGGTAACAATGACAAATGTTCCTATTGAGGCAAGTTACACGTCCGGTATAGCAATGGTGTCTGTTCCCGATGCTCTTCCCAACAGAGTTAAGGGTTAGGCTGTGAGATACAAGTAGTACATTTTCAAATGGAGGATAATGTTAGGCTGTGGAACAGAAGAGTTAGGGTTAGGCTACGGACAGGAGAGGTTAGAGTTAGTTATAGAGAGTTAATGGTTAATAGAAGTGGAGATTAGGCTAAGAGATGGTGACTATTATTAGAAGGGAAAGGTTAGAGTTATACTGTGGGGAGCATATGGGTAAGGTTAGGTTGCTTAAAGTGGAGGTCTAGGGTTACAGTGGTGGAAGTAGAGGTATACGGTGAGTTTGAGCGTAAGTTAAGTGAAAATAGTAAAAAAAAAATCAGTCACAGGGATTCAGAGATTTGTTGAGTGGGGAGGTAGAGCAGGAGGGCTGGGAGAAACAAGTCTAGCTGCAGCATGGATTGTAGGGGATATACTTGATCTTAGGCACAGGACTTGCCTTGGCCTAAGATTCTGTGACTTTCACACTTTTCATCTTTTCATACTTCAAATGAACTTCTTTACCTGAGATTAGAATTTGATGTTTTTTTTCAGAACACCCAGGTTGGTGTTTTGGTTTGTCTTTTATTTGGCAATATGTCAATTAAATACTAGAAAAGTCATGCAGAGATTTCTCGTGGTTTACATATGAAATAATTCTATTCATCTGTTCATTGTTCCCAGTAAGTGGCAGGAAAAATCCTCCATTACTTTGTTCTTCTTTAAACAAGCCTTAGACAGTATTCAGTGTTATCAACTAGTCCCAAAACATTTATTCAACATTTATTAATAGTATTTTTATTGCCAGAAAAGATGTTAATTAAACAATTATTTCACAAAAGAGAAATACAAATATATTACAATATAATTTTAGAATCTATATATGCTATATATGCCCTCTTATTACTGCTCCATAAGTGTCTGTAACAGAGCTCTGTAATATACCTTTTTAAAGCTCTTTATTCCTCCTTAATGTAATATCCATTTTTAAAGCTCTTTATTCCTCCCTAATGTAATATCCCTTTTTAAAGCTCTTTTTTCTTCCCTAATGTAATATCCCTTTTTAAAGCTCTTTATTTCTCCTTAATTAGAGATTAGGGCCCGGATGCTTACTCCCACCTGTATGGGCAGTGTGAGAGTCAGTAGGGGTGAGTGAACGCCCCTCTCACTCCCCTCTAGTGGAGTCGTAAATAGTAGGGGCTAGCAGCTTACGCTGCTAGACCCCTACCTTAACCCCATTGAGCAGTTCAGCGATCCACTCGAATGCTGTCCTCGGGATTTTCAACTCCCCCTTCATCAACATTACAGAGCTTAAGCAGAGTGTAATGCAATTAAAAACAAAAGATGATTCACATGAAACTTAAATATAGATTGTACATTGGTGGGAATATATTTGTATCAAATAAATACTAATGTTGAAATGTAGCAAAATACCAGACAATTGGTTTAATCAAAACAAAAATAGAAATATTTTATCTAATGTTTAGCATGGCTGCCTGTGAGACTCACAAATTTTGGACAGTTCTCTTGGTATCTCCCGGGACTTGGGCTGAGGCAGTAATTTCATGTATATCACTACATTACCCCCATTGTTATGATGGTGGATGGGACTTTATGACGTCAAGCCCCTATCATCCAAAGCAAAAGGGACAGGGTTTTGTATTATGTAAATCATGCCCGACCCCAATTCTGCCAATCTTGGGTTTGTTTTTTTTTTAAATAAGGTTAATTTGTCTATTTATCCAAGGCCTTGTAAACTTGAATCCATGTTGCATCGTATTTGGTGGACAAAAACTTCATTTGGGATGACCCTGCTCAATTTCTAAACTCAGAAACTATTTGGTTGCATGTCTTGTATTAATGTTTCCTAATAAGGATTTTAATATTAAAATAGAAAAATTGGAAAACAAACATTTATCTAATCAAGTGAACTGTTGTTGTTGTTGTTGTTTCAGGAGCTTTCCTCATTCCATATGTGGTATTCTTTTTATTCTGTGGCATACCAGTGTTTTTCTTGGAAACTGCACTTGGACAGTTTACGAGTGAAGGCGGGATAACATGCTGGAGGAAAGTCTGTCCTTTGTTTGAAGGTAAATATTAATTTATCTATTCCCTCATTTTTTCATGAAACACAAGTATGTAACATTATGTAATATATAATTATTAATGATGTATATCAATACATCATAGTTTGTCAATGGATGGGCCAACCAGTCGACGAACCGTCAGAGCAGTAAAAAACATTGAAACTTTGGCCATTGACAAACAATGATGTATTTAAAATCATTGCTTGATTTAAAGAAAACCTGAAGGCACTATATATATTACAGTTGTTGAAAGTCAAAGGAGGAAGATCTACAATATAGACATGGAGAACCATATTTAGTCAGTGAACTATTATATATGTATATATTATTGTGTTTAATTTAACTTAACAAATAATTAGTTTTATCTATACAACTATAATCTCACTGTAGTCTTAATAATATTTTACTGTAGGTCCTAGATACATAGAAAGAGATTGCGAGACCCATCAAGTCTACAATTTTTTTAATGCTTTAGAACATACTGTGAGTTATTTTTAATCAACAGAGGGTTACTCTCATTTCAAATTGTTAGGAAATTTTGTATAATAATTGCTGCCATCTACGTAAAGAAAACCCCCAAATCTTAAAAGGATAACATTTCTTTAAATTGTAATTGCAGCTTAACTAATTAAGGCAAAACATTTGTAAAGGTCTCACATTAAACCTTCTCATGATATAATACTCAGTATGTTTCAATGATAATGAAAAAACAACATTTCAAACTCAAAGGCTTAAATTTACTAAACTGCAGGATTGGAAAAGTAGGGATGCTAGCAAACAATCTGATTCAAGCTCTCAGTTTCATTTCACATACTGGAGAGTGTGATCTTGAATCTGATGGGCAACATCCTCACTTTTCCAATCCCGCAGCTTAGTAAATTTAGACCAAAATTTAGGCCAAAATTGTTCATACAGTTGTTAATAAATCCTATTTTTTTTTTTAGGGTTGGGATAATGATGGGATTAATTTCTATATAAAGTTTTACTTTACTTTTTACATGAGAATGAGAACTATCTAGGCCTGTTCATTACTAGGTTGTCATGGAAACCAGAGATGAAGCAGAGGTCAATCTAAACAAACTAAACAAAAAACTAAACAAGATATTTAATCATGAATAACATGAAAATATTCTCCCAAAAAAAATTTGTAGATTTATTAACAACAATAAAAATCAGCATTTTGAGTTATAATTTCATTTGTATAAAAAAAAATACTGCTGTGTTATATTTTATATGCAAGCATTAATTAGGTGAACTGCAAATGCAATGTTATTAATAAATGTTGATTAACAAATGTTAATAGCACATGTTAAAGACATAAAACTTCAAATCCATTATAAATATCAGTCAAACATTTGAGAATTTGAATAAAAATGTTAAATTAAAATGAGAGAATGTAAGGTACAGGATTTTCTGAAACTGTGTGTATTTGATGTGGAATGACCCTTTAGTTGCTCTTTACACAATTTCTAATGTATTTATATCCCTCTGGTGGTATGTCCTCTAGAATGGAACACAGTACTCCTGGTGATGCCGGGCGTATGTGACATACAGTGACATTGTTACTCCTCAGTTTTTGCTATTAATTCCTCTCTCCATGCAACTGATCATCTTACTCATGACTTTCTCATGACTTTGTTACATTGCTTGGCTACTTCTACGCTGCATTAACAGTGACTCCTAGATCCTGAAATAGTTTCTTATGAATCTATGTATATCAGTATTTTATAAAACAAAACAATATTATCTTATACGTCACATAAGACTCATTTAAGAGCAGAAATACCTTCAGACATGTCTACTTATGACAAATCATCATATCTTCTTGTGTTTGCTATCCTGTGACATGAGTTCATTAAACTTTTGACTTGCATGACCTAATCATAATATGTTTCATTTTTCTTTTAGGGATTGGTTATGCAACCCAAGTGATCGAAGCACATTTAAATGTCTATTACATCATTATATTAGCTTGGGCGATTTTCTATCTATTTAACTGCTTTTCGGCGGAGCTACCCTGGGCAACATGTGGGCATAAATGGAATACAGGTAATAATAATAATGCAATTCCAAATAATGTACAAAAATATATAGGAAATTCACTTATGTTTGATATTTATACAATGTTTTGGGACATTTTCTCCAGACTAAATACTGTAAAAAAAAAAACATTTAAGGCATATACAGGTGTGAAACTTTATACCATTTCTAAAGTACTGCTATAATGTTGGATTCAGCCCAAAAGCATGGCATTATGCTTTTGCGCCATGCTGTCAGTAACTCTGAGAAGTTGCAGTTCCAACAGTAACAGCTAGGTGGTGTTTCAATGCAAAAGATAACCATCGTCATTGGCAGGACCTGTGTGCTGTTACTCATTAGTGCAGCCTTTTGATACATTTCCCGAAATCTACATGTGACAGAGCCAGCCATGCATACTGTGACATTTGCAAGTGTCACATCTGTAAGTGATTTTTAGATATGTGTTCATTCATGTATATTTTATTACACTTACAAAGAGTCAGAATAGCAACAAAACCAACATTAGAAGTTAGAGAAGAAAGATAGCAGTACAAAGCAAAAATGCTTTCTTAACTGATGGCAACAAAATATGTACCCTACTTCTATGGTCAGCCTACGGTCTCAGAGACAGATGACAACAAGGTTATGGGAGAAAACCACTCAGCTCATTCATCTCAAACAATGAACATGAGATAAAGATCAGCTTAAACATATTAGCCATCAGAACATGAAAGGCTCCAGTCCCGTAGCATGGAAGCGAGGCTTGAGAGGTTTGGGTCCCGGAACTCGCTCTGTTTGGTTACCTTGCTTCTGGTGCTGTCCGTGGTTGTAGGTATTGGGTCTGGAAGGTAGCACTCTGAAGTCTTGTTACTTGTTACAAACGTTTTTTATTTATACTGAATGTGTTAGATTGTGGTCAGTTACATTGTTTGTAATGTTTGTAACAAGTAACAAGACTTCAGAGTGCTACCTTCCAGACCCAATATATATATATATATAGAATTGATGTATGTATGTGGCACTTAAAAAGTCTTGGTTGCGACTATGCACATCACATCTAGAACGTGCCATGCCAGTTCACTAAAATTTGTTAAAGTTCTATATATTTTACTTAATTTCTTAACTATTTAACTAGTGTCTAAAATGTTACATAAGAAGTCATTTAAAAAGTGTACGATATGCTTTTATTTGGCAATTTAAACATTTATTCTTTTGCTTTCAGGCTTTCCAGTTTAATAAAATCATATAAACAATGTCAGAATAACCTTCAGAAATATTTATATTTGTTATAGTTCAAGGAGTACAAAATGTAGTAGAAAATGTCACATTTACAGCCTGGATAAGATAAAATGACCTAGTTAGTGCTCACAAAATGCTCCAAAAATCAAACAAACATGAATTTATTCAAACATTATTAAAAATGAAAAGCTAAAGTTCCTTCCAGTGCGGCAATCATTTTCTTTGTGGTCCAATGGATGTAGAGGTCCATTTCGAAATTATGCAGAATTGTAATGCAAATGTTTGTGACTCCACAATCCATGGCATGCAATCAAAGCTTGAACACTGACTGGTAATAAAGATATTTGTATTTAATATAATTAATGTAGAGAGTATAAAAAATACCCTTTCAAAACCATTGCCTTTTATTTTAAATAATATTAACATATAATAATATATACATAATAACAATAATTATTTATTATTATTATTATTATTATTATTATTATTATACTCATTATGATGATGATGATGATGATGATTATTATATTTAATAAAATCTATAGGGCAGATTTAATTTACCGGAATGTCAGGTTTAGACTTGAAGTGTGTCTTTTTCCATATCATGGATGTTATCTTGCGCATCAATGTCATCTTGCATCACTTGATAATACAGTTTTGGGGTTAGACTCCTCTTTTAGTTATAATTATTTATTATTTTTATAATTATTATTATTGTTAATAATAATAATAAAAACCACAAAACCTGAAAAGTGGGACATTAAATACGCTGCTAGTTAATTAATGTAAATGTAAATTCTATTTTCTTAATGTACTCACTGTGTTTCGCACAGATGTAAAATTGGTCACTTAGAAATTCTAAATTCTACCTTAAGTTTTTACACATGAAGCACTATGAAATACGATAGTGTTATATATTGAGATCTGTTCAACAGGCCTGAAGTATGGCATACGTTCCAATATTGAGTGTTGAGTATAAACTGGCTTGCCTAGACCCTGGCCAGGCTCTGTCCAAGCCCTGTCTTGGCTCTGCCTAAACCCCACCCAGATCTACCCAAACCCCACTCTGACTCTGCTTTTTTTGCAACACATGTAGTAAAATAATACAAAAAATGGTGGACAAGACACTCTCCCAAAACCAAGATGGTACTTCGGGATATCAGTAAACCAGGATAGTTTGAGGTATGCGTACGGAGTAAAGTTGCGACCAGAAAGATGCTCATACAGAGCATAGGATTTTAATAATTATCGTTCTGACAATCAAAGTATGAAGAATTTATAAATAGCCTGAGGATCACGTACAATATTATTAGTGGTACACACAAATATTTGCAAATATCATTTGTAGGCTGTTTTAAAATAAGAGTCTCCTATATTAATAGTTTTTTTATAACTGAAATAAATCAGAAATTCATGTAAAAAAAGGATTATGAAAATCAAGTTATATGTTTTGTGGACACTTTAGAAATAAATTTTAGTAGTAAACTATAATGGAATAATATCTCTGTTTTCAGATAAATGTGTTGAATTCCAAAAACTCAACATGAGCAATGGAAGTATGTTATCATTCGCCAATGCCACATCTCCAGTGATGGAATTCTGGGAGTAAGTATAAGTAATAACTATTTAACAATTGCCAATGCGTTCATAAATAAGAGATTAGTAAATGAATCCATTTTATGTGAAGTTTCCATGTCTGCTCGTTCACACAGGGAAGGGGAGGGAGGGTAGTTTCTTACTGAGGTCTGTGACTGACAATCCAATTTACCTGCTTTATTACATATGAATATTATGTTACTGGCAATCAATCAATTAAATATCAACTTGGTTAAGAACCCTTCAGTTTCACTCCCTGGTTGGCTTTGTCTCTCACATACCTCTATAAATGACTCTATATTCATAATGGATTATTTACATAAATATGCAATTATTGTGTTGTTTATTGCAAAATAGTTTTTGCGGGTTTCATTTAAAGGGCCCAATATCTACATAACAAGTGGACAATTCCTTCGTTTCAGCTGAAAGGATGTTCTACTGCTGGTCACTGTGTTTACAGCTAGCAGAAACAGGCAACCTTTGGTACTCAAGTTATTGTGAAACTATATCTCCACCATGCTCCAATATAAAAGTTTACCAACTGAATTTCGGGCAAGTTTCCTCTTCTGCCGGTAGAGTCTGCAAATCACCCCGCATCCGGGCTGAGGCAGTGACTTCACTTAAACCACTGCCTCTAGCCCTGATCGTTACAAAGAATGGGTGAGATTTAATGACATCAAGCCCACCTATCCAAAGTAAAAATATTATTCTGTCCCTCAGGGGTGGGGCTTCTGACATGGTCTGCATAAATCATTCCCTCTGCCCCACCCACATGCTGTTGGCTTTCAGCATGCCTGCAATAGTTAGGGATAGCGAAAATTTGCAAAGCCTTATGGGACATCACAAAACCAGATGTGTTTAGGTTGCCTTTGTTTGGCCTAGAGAATGTTGCTTCAGGTGGTGCCCAGAGGCATCAAAATTGGAGGGGGGATCACGAGTTTGGGTTGGTATAGTTTTAAATACCCAATGGGGCAGACTGGATAGGCCATGTGGCTCTTATCTGCCGTCACTTTCTATGTTTCTATGTTATGTTTCTATGAGTTGGCAATTCACCTCCTTCAAAATGGGTCAGGAGCGCCAACTACTGAACTGACAGAGCCTTACCTAAGAATACTAAAAATTTTTGCAGTGGTTTATTTTGCTTGTAGGTCTTGTTCTATACTTTAAAACAGTGTCACCTGTTTTAGGTCAGAGACTGTCTTTTTTAAACTATGGGGCGATTCAATTCATTGGTCGGAAAGTTTTCCCCCTTTATGCAAACAGCGTAAGGAAGAAAAACTCGCATTTTTTAGCTTGCGTATTAAAAACCGCAATCCCCCTGTACCATAAGAGACGGGAAAAAGTGCACATCACGCTTTTTCCTGTCTTTGCGCAGGATTGAATCGGCTCCTATGTTCCTGAGTATCCAATAATTCTCAGTACACAATTTGTTTCCTTTTTTGAACCATTTGACGCTATTAGTAAAAACATGTTTACACATTGTTCCATGTTGATTGAACAGTTGCTAGATGTGTAGAGCTAGGAGAGTCCAGAGCTAGGAGAATTGTATTGCAAGCCAAAAGTTTCTTATTTGAATCATAGCTAATAGGCTTGGCATGCTAGGCTTGGCCCAGATTTAAATGAAAATATGAACCTGTGGTTCCTATCATGACTCATATTCATTTTTAATTACGATTATGTAATTCCTTCTCTTCTTCTGAGTCTCAGTGCTGGCTCTTGTTTGAATTATTCATGATAATGGTAAATTCCTAGTTTCTACCTCAATTTCTATTGAATTGTTTGAATACTGAGCAATTGAAAAATGCTTTTAAAAATACCAAAAATCTTTTGACAGTTTAATTAGAAAAATATAATTTGCTAAGGATTTCTTAGATAGGTTGTGACGACACATTGTGTTGCACAACATCCCGAAGTTGACCATTAGTGCAATGTGAGAGGTGCAAATGACTTTTGATGCAGCGCCCTGAGCAAGGGTTGAGCACCCCATCTTCCCCATGGGCACCTGTCAATCAAAGTCAGATGCCCTGCATATCCAATCATAGAGCCAAGGTGTTCTGATTGACAGACACCCTTTCTCTGACCTTCTGCCAGCTGAACCTATAGGTTCCCTATCACCATTGAGTGGGTGTTCTGACAGTTGGCCACGGCCAAACTATCAGCCACAGCCAGGTCTATTGCAACAATCTTGAAATCTTGCACACGTTTAAATAGCAGATCTGTGATCTTTAGATGAGGCCCATCTCTTAATGAATTCTGCAGTTAATCTCTATTCTACCTACAGTTAAACATGGTGCATATTTTCAAATTGTTTGCTAATACTTTCAACTGTGGATCAACCACTATGAACCTGATCCAAACTCTCCTGTCACTCCCGCTCTCATGCAATTGGAAGGGCAGAGGTCTAGCAGATAGACCCCTCCTCGATTTAAATCTTCACCCCGCCCACCTTAATTTGGATGGGCGGGGGGGAAGGACCAACCCAGTGGGTGGAACAATAAGCACATTGAACTTGGTTATAGACTTATACTTATATACTTATACTTATATATATTTACTACACTATATGTAAGATTAATTGTATAATAGATATATAGATATTGATCTATATTACATGTTCATCTGCTTTGAATTTTAAACTGGCTATTTGATCTTGCACATTAATCTCAATGATATAGTCTGTTGCAAGGCTCGAAGTGGGGATTCTATAGTGCCATTATGGTGCTAAGCCCCGCCCCTTACATAAGCCCAGCCCCCTCTGGACCCGCAGTTTTTTTCAACTAACACTTACCCCTCCAGTGCGGAGGGGCGGAGCTTAGAAAAGGGGGAGTGGCTTCGCGGGAGAAGTGCTGGTATGCCATACCGGCATATACCATCCCACTTCGAGCCCTGGTCTGTTGGATATACCAAGCTTCTATATTCTAGTCAAGGCATTGGCTAATGGATTTTAGACATTCTACTATTGCTGTTGTCATGTTATTCATGTACATTTTCTAAAGCCATGAATTTCTTCTAAAAATGGTGATTTATTTATGGAATGGGATTTATTTATGGATTGAAGTTTTGACGTGTGATCTTTTTCTACACCTATGTCTCAGGCTGTAAATCAAGATTGTGTTGTATTTTGTGACCAATTTCACTCTGGTTATATTTAGTGTGGAGCTGGTTCACAAAATTGCTCTCTTTTTCTTTGGCTTTTTCAGCGTTATCTAAATAGAAAGTTGTAGTTTTAAAAAATGTTTGCAAACAGCAATGCTCTTACATTTTGTGGAGTTTGGTTAATTTGTCACCTAAAAGGGGTAATTTTTGTTTTATTTTATGTTTTAAACTGTTATTATCATTCAACAAAACACACAAGAAGACATTTTAAATGACAGATTTTACATACTGTCTCCCAGAGTTCCTATTCACAGATCTCAGAGTAGGGTTACTGCATTTTCTTTGCTTCGCTCTTTGTCTGCTGTGGTAAGTATATGATTCCATAATATTTTTCTGGGGTGCTTTGTGGGATCACTAAAAAGTAAAAACTATCACTAATCTAACACATCACCCTGTAATTTCGCACTGTGATAGAACTCGTCACCATCTATCCCCCTGCCTTGCCCAATCATTCCCATCTCTCCTAATCCTGCTTTCCCGATGGGTTGTCGTTCTGGTGAATTCTCGATATGGGTGCTCAAGGGTATTACCACCCTAAATAATATTTATTCTACCTCCACCATTCCCCAGCTTTCTAGCCTTTGGCCCCCTTAATACCTTATTTTACCAATTTCTTGAACTACAAAATTTCTATACCTCCACCTCCCAGGTGATGCTCCAATACAAACTCACAAAACTAGCCACTAAGTAAATGGAAGAGTTCAAAACTATATGTCAGAAACAGCGTGCTTATTGGGTCTCATCTCCGACCTAGGTATGATATTAGATCCTCACTTTTCAGACGGAGCTCTCACTGACTCATTTAAAATGTAGTGGAACAGAGACCTTGACAATTCATTGGACTCTCAGGAGGCGAACAGATAGCCTCTACCTCTATTTGTGTAAAGATTAAAGAGAACCAGTATAAAATATCGCACAGGTGGTATATGGTCCCTTCCATATAAATGTTCTACATACCTGTTAGAGGAGATGACAGAGTACTAGCTCCTTATTACAGAATTGGTGGATGTGCCCCAAGATCAGAGCACTATGGGTTGAGGTCATCGCATTAATATCCTTCCAACGGCCATAAAACACACAATAAAGTATTTCTTCATCTAACCTCTTCATCTATCTGCTTAATTGCCCTACATTGGTGTAAATTTCTGGCTAAAACTTCAAAATGAAATAGATGGACTGTATATTATGTAACACTATAAATTATTTTTGTAAAACTTTGAAATACCACTCCCAGGGTTTATATTGAATGCTTTGAGGTTTCTCTCCTTAATTCCTCTTTTCCTCTTCTCTCTTCTTTTTCCTTTTTCTCTTTCTTCATTTCTTCTCTCTTTCCCCTCTCCTCACTCGTGATTTATCTTTCCGCTTCTTTTTCTTCTACTATTCCACACACAACAATAACCTTCAGCCGGACATCCACTGTATACTTTCTTGGGATTGGCTTTAAGTCATATTTACTGCTTATATTTGGAGGTTACCTATTTTCTGCTGTCAATGCTTGTACATGCCTCTGTATCTGGCCTGTGCCAACTCTTATGTTACTATTTTGTTAAGTACTTCTTTTTCATAATCCACACTTGAAACAGTTTCTGAAAATAGCTTATAGCTACAATATAATTAAGTTTCACCTTGTTACTGGGGTCTCTGGACCAGATTCAGACTTTAGGCACTATTGACTTATTCACAACTTACTGAAGAGTGGTCAACACCATGTTGAATTGCAGGGTAGTTTAAATTC
>JABWIB010000027.1:139461-162247 GCA_016617825.1 Platyplectrum ornatum | reverse complement strand
GACGAATAATAACACATTCGTCACTTAGTGAATACACATTTGTGAAAATCGTCACCAATATCGTCAGCGACTGACGATTTATGTAATTCGTCATTTAGTGAATTCCCCCCCTGGTGTTTACTATCATTATCACAACACTACACTACAATGTATTGCTGTGGTGAAGTTATCATTAACGTATACATTTCTGATTGCTATTAATATCATCACACTGTGTATAAAAACATCATATAGAGAGAGGTATCAGTGATGATAAACTCCAGGCTGGTGTCTGCATCAGGTCATGAAGTACGTTCATCATAATTAACGGAGAGTGAGGAGGGTGTTAGAGGTTTGGATTTAGGCAGGGAACTGGACGTGAAACCTCTTTGTTCTACAGATGTGACATTTTATAACATTTCTAACATACCACCATACCAAAAAAAGAGAAAATCACCTATGTGAAAGTGGGAGCGCTTGATTTGAGTGTACATATAATTTCAAAAGGTATAAAAAAAAAATATATAGATAGATAGATAGATACCACCACATGTAAATGTACAAAAATGAATTTCATAAAAGAAAATGGGATTCTCAGGTCAAGTCTCTTGGTTAACCAGTCCACCCATTGAATTCAAGACGCACCTAGTTTTAAGAGGAGGAAAACAGGAAAAAAATATTCTGAACCAAATTGTGTAATCAAATATTTAATAAACTATAACTAATATAACTTTTATATGCATGACCACTATTTATCTGCCCCCTTTTATATGCACTGGCACTCATTATCTGCCACCTTTTATATGCACTTATTATATGCCCCCTTTCACCCAAAAAAGTACTTCTTATGGAGTGAAAAATACGGTAACTTGGCAGAGAAGAGCGTTAATCTGTCAGCTTCTGGTAATGTGATTAGCAGCTCCCAGCACTCAGTCAGAGTGGCAAGTGCATGCTAAAGTACCAGCCACTGACATCATACATCTGTGAGTGCTAGGTGGTCTATTGCCATTACATGACGTTACATAACAGCTGCATACAGTGACGTTGCTACAGTGGTCGCAGAGGTCGCGACCGGGCCCCTGAGCTATGGGGCCACAAGAATTAACTAAGAATTAATCAACTGATCCTTCAATCCATCGGAACAAAGAAGTTTAAAAATAAAACAAAAAAGACCCGATCGCGGCACTGCGACTGTGACCGCAACTACCAGGTCTGGCCATGCTGGTGCCTTTGCAGCTCCACTGTTATATCATGTAAAGTGATGCTGACATTGAATAGCACATGATATAGTACTGGAGCTGCAGAGTCACAGCTCTCTCCCCGTGGCCACATACACGTTGCAACGCGGGTAAATAGAAATTTTATTTTTAATATAAGTAGGGAGGGCCCAAGCTGACCTTTTGCACCTGGGCCCATGAACCTTTAACTATGCCCCTGGCTGCACACATTAATAATAGATATACCACTGCCTTAACCCATTGGCCCGAATATACATTGCTGCAATGACATATACCAGTGGTTCCCAAACATTTTCAGTCGAGGCACCCTTAGGTTCTCCATAATTTTTCAAGGCACCCCTAATACAAAATTATTTCTCATTTTTTTAGCTTTTGAGTCAAAATAGTGTAATAACTATTTGGGTCAGGCTTGTCCAACCTGCGGCCCTCCAGGTGTTGCAAAACTACAATTCCCATCATGCTTTAAATGCTTAGACAGTTTATTCCTGACAAAGCATGCTGGGACTTGTAGTTTTGCAACACCTGGAGGGCCGCAGGTTGGACAAGCCTGATTTAGGTAAAGACAGAAATACAGGTTGATATCAAATCTTGTGTTGCTCCTTTACAAGATGTAAAATTGTGCACTAGCAACATGGCACCACATCGGAAAAAACTATTTGTGGCACCCCAATGAGAGTGTCGTGGCAACCCAAGGAGCCACGGCACACAGTTTAGGAACCACTGACATATACAAAAAATAAACTGATTCATCTCTTTATGGAGGAAAACACATCCCCATCTAACATCACAGTACATTGCTTTTCATGCATAGTTCCTTTTAAGCATTCTGGAAGTGTAATTTGTGACACTATAGCTGTATTCACTTCACTAAATGCAATTTTTTTTTTTTGTAGCTTAACAAGAGCCGCTTTGCCGTGTTCTTTGTTATCTTTGCATGTTATCAATCAACAGAACAGCACATTTTAATCAAGGCTAAAAGTACTTTGCAATTCAATTGCTACTAAATGGAGATACATGAGGTGAAGTGTTCCACTGTTGCCTGGCACAAATTATAATAGATTATGGCTTTGACTTTACAGAACTCTTTCTGTGCACACATGCACAGTAAGCAGCAATGAGAAGTCAATAGGGGTTACATATGATGCAGAAATATATTGTTGTGCACCTGAAAAACAAGTTATTATTATTATTATGTTGTACGGGGACAATGTGCACTGGTATACAGGAATATGTATGACATATACGTATTCCTTTCATAGTTCTTTGTTATGAAGAATAAGGTGCTTAGAGACATTTATCACAGGGGCAAATGCAAAATTTTTAGCATAAATATTTTAAAATTATTACCTTATTTTTAACCTTACATACTATGGACCAGGTACAAACTTACGAGCGTAAAGTTATGAGTGTGTAAAACCATGTTGAATTGCAGGGGAGGTAAATTTCATTAGTTGCAATATGTATTACAGGTGAGAGATGATGTTTCCAGCCCAAGTGTAATAACAGTGTAACAGTAACGCTGGTCAGTATCTGTGTGCAACATGCAACATCTCCCTGCATGCACACACTGACATTCATTTTACCCCCCCCCCCCCTGCAATTCATCATGGTTTTACCCACTCATAACTTTACTCTCGTAAGTTCCTAAGTTCACTTTTTGGAGAAAAAATCATTGTGCGGATGGGGCATAAGAGTGTGATTTATGCAAAGCATAACAGAGGCTCTGACACTGTTTTCATAGGGATATTAAGGATGGGACGCGCTACCTGAACCTAAATGGTAATTACGCCACTGTGTGTTAGGAAGGCAGATGTGTAGGTAAATGGAGCTATCTTTTTCTACTTAGGTGGCACTATGATGGTCTGCTGGATAGTCTGCTGCGAGTTATATTATTTATTACTATTTATTTTTTTAAATGAATGGTATTATATGAGCATTTTGAAAGAAAGTACTTCACCCTTCATTAAAAGGGTAGTTAATAAATGGAATAGCCTCCCATCAGAAGTGGTAGAGGCTAATACAGAACAGTGGACCAGATTCAGACTTTAGGTACTATTGACTTACTCGCAACTTACTCAAGAGTAGGCAAAGCCATGTTAAATTGCAGGGGAGGTAAAATGAATGCTAGTGTTTGATGCAGGGAGAATACTGTTATCAGACTTGGACCAGGACTCGAAGTGGGAATTGTTTAGTGCCGGTATTTCGCTAAACCCCGCCCTCTTGTATAAGCCCCATCCCCGGAACACAGGATTTTGTAAAAGTTACCACTCCAGTCAGGAGGGGAGGGGCTTATACAAGGGGCGGAGCTCAACAGGAGAGTGGTGCCCACTATTGAGAAATTGTAAATCAGTAGTACCTAAAGTCTGAATCTGGTCCAGTGTAAGCATGCTTGGCATATATACAAGGGTATATGAAATACACATCTGAGTAGACTAGATGGGCCACGTGGCTCATATCTGCCATCACTATCTATGTTTCTAGGTAAGTATAAACCATCCAGTTCCTATTTTTGTAAATCCAAAGAAGACGACTGTCCTGCTGCTCTGTTACTAGTTCCAAGTGTATTATGCTCTTAGGAATATTGGTTAAGCTATCACAATAACTGCCCCAGTGCATAAGCAATAGGGTTCCCTTTAATGTCTCCAGACCAGGGCTCGAAGTGGGGGGGGTATACGGGGGTATTACATACCGGCACTTCTCTGATGTAATTAAAAAACGTCAAATCTCCATTGACTTCCTATATATAGTGGGTTTCCATACCGGCACTTCTAAATTTTCACTTCGACCATTGCTGCAAACTACAGCAACACTGAAAGAATTAGACGCCTTGACAGTACATGGCGTTTGTACCATTTCTGGATTCTTTGCTTTAATTTCTAAACCTTAGGAAGAAGCTTCATTTACACTTGACCTATGATTTCTCCTGGCTTCTGCTTCCATTAGAAATCTTGTCTGTCAAAAGACGTTCCCTTTTCCAGAAAGTGGTGAATCTCTGGGATGTAATCAGCTGTGCCTGATCCAGCATGACAGCACTGGAGCCATTTAAGTCACTGAGGCAGACTGAAATGCTGTTTTAATCCTCTTTTGAAATTGAAAACCATGTATAATATAAAAGGAGGAAATAAAACATGTTATCAATAAAACAAGGTGTCTCTGTAGCATTAAGCAAACACATATGACTAGAAACAACCTGCCGCTAGTTTCTATAAAATACACATTATGTGAAACAGATTACATATTTTGATTTAAATTATAGAAACGCATTTACACACTATAAAGATCTTTCTTTGAGTCTATCTCATATCTATCTATCTATCTATCTATCTATCTATCTATCTATCTATTTCATATCTATCTATCTATCTATCTATCTATCTATCTATCTCATATCTATCTATCTATCTATCTATCTATCTATCCAGTGGTCGAAGTGGAAATTTAGAAGTGGGGGTATGGACATTTAGAAGTGGGGGTATGGAAACACACAAAATAAAGGAAGTCAATGGAGATTTTACATTTTTCCATTACAACAGTGGGAGAAGTGCCGGTATGTCATACCCCCGTATACACCCCCACTTCGAGCCCTGTATCTATCTCATATCTATCTATCTATCTATCTATCTATCTATCTATCTATCAACCTATCTATTTATATATCTATATCCCTTCATGGAAGAATACCATTTAATGACCATTGACCAGACCTATAAAAAGACATTTTTGATTGCTAAGATCAGAAATGGTCACCTTTACATCTGCCCATGTGACAGGTTCGAATAGAACGCTGGATCCAGTGGTGATATGGATTCTCCATTGACACTGCTTCAGAGCTGCATTAGTCTGGATCTTGTTCTATGATCCAGACTATGATTCTATTAGACAATGGTCACCAGAAAACATTCCCCTTATCCATAATCAAACAGTAAAACATCCTGTTTCCAGGAGCTACTAAATCTACCAGGGTTGCCGACTCTCCAGGAATGCCCGGGAGACTCCCAAATCTCAGGCAGTTCTCCCGGTATCCTGGGAGAGTTGGCAAATCATGCAGTAAGGGCTTATCACCCTTGACCTGAGGCAGTGATTTATATAAATCACTGGCTCAACCCTAACAGGTACGGAGGGGGGCAGAACATAATGCCATCAATTCCCACCCACCCATAGCAAACGCCATTCATTTATCATGCCTGGCTTCCGGCATGATTTACATAAACCATGCCCTCTGTCCAACACCCATGGCACCAGCCTTTGGCTTCTCCTAGGAGGGAGAAACCAAAAATCGGCAACCCTGGATTATACATGTGCTGGGAAAGTTCCAGGAGATCACGCATATACATTACAGCTTCATAAACTTCCACAGTTCTGGAAAATCTCCATTCCCCAATGATTTACACATTGCAGTTGTACGACATTCATTACCAGCGTCAGGTCTTTCCAGTGTATTTCTTTGCTCAGCATTGCATTCTACTATGAAAACATATTTTACATTTAGTCTGCAATAGAAATGCTAATAAATAATACGCAACACAAAGTGACAAATGTTGTTTTTTTCATATTATGCGCTGCATTCATCTATAAATGTATTGTTAATGCAAATAAAAGACCTTCGGGTTGAAAGCGGCTGAGTTTTTGTTTCCTATGTAGGTCAAAATGTGCTTTGCTTTTATTCTTTTCATCGTATTGGTCTATGAGCGGGCTTATTTTGTGAAACTCCGGTTTTGCTTGTCACGTTTTGTGTTTTTCTTATTTTGTGTATATAACTGTAAAAGTGTCTATCGATTCTCTGCTGGTTTTTTTCAGTTCTTCGCGTCTCTGTTTCTTGCAGGTTTGGGTAGACGCAGGCACGCAAATCTTTTTCTCCTATGCCATCTGCCTGGGATGTTTGACTGCGCTGGGAAGTTACAATAACTATAACAATAATTGTTACAGGTACATCATTGGCATTGGGAAGGGTACTGTGTATGTCATGTCATGGGCGATGGTTTCCCTCTTCCCATTGCTCCCATTTGTCCAAGGATAATAATTTAATGAGCCTCTATTGTTTCATAGCTGGAGGTATTAAAATATTAGTATTCTCAAATATCCCAAAATCCAAAATTCTTAGGTTTTTCTTAGGGCAAAACATTTGGTTGGATATCAGAATTTGTTCTTCTTTAAAATAAACCAGTGGCCATCTCTTGTCATTGCCAGAATACAGTAAAACATTATGTCGCATGACTGAAGGTTCTCGTAAAGGCATATATTTTATTTAAGGTCATTATAGTTGCTCTGTTATAATTGCACCATTATGTCAGTGTCATCAACGAAAACGAGAAGGAATAATTTACAAGCTAAGGACTAGATGCAGACTTCACAGCGTTTAGCTGCTCATAAGTCCACTTTCAGGGACGCCATCATGGGGCCGGTGCCACTGGCGTACATCGACGTGCATTCCTATCTGTATTTCCTCTGTTGTCGCTGCATGACAGAACTCACTTAGACGCCAGTAAGTTTGGCATTCCCAGGTCCTGCAGGAGGGTATTAAAGTTCCCTCTCACTCCCCACTCTTGTGCAGTGATTAACTGAAATGACTTGAATCCCCCAAACCCAGGTCCTAAAGTACCATTTAAATCCTCCCCTCCCTCACCTAGTGTAATTTAGGTGGGTGGGGGAGAAGGGCTGGCCAGTACTTCCAGTACGTGCTGAACTTCTAGTACAGGGAACATTGTTCTGAACGCTAGCAATTCCGTGTGCATGCATGCTGCCAGGAAATTCCACACACTTATGTACTCGAAAGTCGGGGATTGCACATGAGGTGGGATCCGGTGTCTTATGTACAAATGTCATATATCCCCTCACATGCAGGTACTTACAAACCTAGAGCCGACACATATAAAAAGAAGGATTGTGCGTAGGGGCTTTTAGAAGCCCTTACTGCATGATTTAAATGCCTTTCTCAGCCAAGCTTACGTACACACTTGACAAAGGGTAGATTCCTCTACCCTATAGAGTCGTCGCACTCTGATTCCTACAAAGGATTCCTGCTCAGTATCATGGATAATAGGGAATGCCTTCTCAGGGATTGCATGCTTAATTTGCTTAACGAGGTCTTTTCCGGTTCTGAATATAATAATATACCAGTGTCTAAATCTCAGTAATGTCTCTTATTAACTACTTTATATATCGGTTTAAGGTAAAAAAAAAAAATATGGACAAAAAAACAATATACTAAATTGGAAGTAAATGACTTATTTAAAAAATAATATTAATGATTTTAATATTAAATAATATTACCCTTCCACTGTTTCCACTATATTCCTCTCCCCATGCTGGATCTCTGTAAATGATCCCTCTATGTTCCCTCAATAATTATATTTTATTTTACAGATATAAACTTTTATATATCATTATTTACATAAAACATGCCCTTATAGGGTCCATTTTACCAAAACCCAATTAACCTAGCATTAAATTATCCATGGGAATAAATATGTATTGTATCTATATATATCAGGAATACACTGAACTGGCTGTTTATATGTTCATAGATGATCACAGCTGTTCATTTTCACGGTCAATTGTCGGCAGTCAGTAAAATTCATTAGATAAATGTTTGATGCTAAATTAAATCTAGAGGAATGTTATTGCTTATAACACTGAGCGGATAATTTCTCATTTACTCTACAGGGACTGCATCATGCTTTGCTGTCTGAACAGTGGGACCAGTTTTGTAGCTGGTTTCGCGATATTTTCTGTCCTTGGGTTCATGGCTTATGAGCAGGGCGTTCCGATTGCCGAGGTTGCAGAATCAGGTATGTAGCAGTAAGATGAGGATAGCAAAATATGTATTTGTCTATGACCGGATTATAGCGCAAGGTTATTTCTAATATCCATAAAATCACATTGGACATCAATTGAAATGTAATGATTAGTAGATATGTATGTAAACCCCCTTGCCTGGATTTGGCTCGAAAATATTTTTTTGTATCTATCTTTTAATTATATTAAACATCGGTTTTTATTCTTACACCAATTTAAAGTCTTTCACATTAACTCTTAGAATGATCATTTAGACGATTATATGATTGGGTAATGATATTTTGATTTGAAGCCTATCATATTGGATGGCAAGGCAATTTCACATCACATCAGGCAGCAGATTATGTACAGAAGTATACTATTTTATTTGGTAAACCCTATAAGATCTTTCACCACGCCATGTTGATACTGGAATGGGTATTGATATTTTGGCATGGGACACATTGGGGAATATTTACTAAGCAGTGAGATTGCAGTGAGATTGGAAAGTGTGGATGTTGCCCATAGCAACCAATCAGATTCAAGCTCTCTGTTTCATTTTACACTCTGGAGAATGTGAACTCGAATCTGATTGGTTGCTATGGCCAACATCCCCACTTTTCAATCTCACTGCAATCTCACCGCTTAGTACAGTAAATATACAGCATTGTCCTAGATCAGGGGTATACAAAGTGTGGCTTTCCAGGTATTATCAAATGACATGTCCCAGCATGCTTTAACTGCAGAGACATACCTAACAAAGCATGCTGGCACACAGGGCCGCCATCAGAAGGGGACAGTCGGGACTCCTGTCCCGGGCCCGCAAAGAGCAGACTCTGCGCCGGTAGCATGACACCACAATCCTCACTTGATTGAGTAGCCTGCTGCACCACGCCGGGCACTACTCTGTTACACACACACGGCAGTAATGGTGTCTGTGTCACCTGCTCCTCTCGGGTCCAGCCGAACAAAGCGAAGAGGGAAAGTGGGGCCCTGGGGAGGGAAAGATAGGTGGGGGTCGGGGCCCGTGGTGGGGTCAGTTCTAGGCCCCAGTATTTATGATGGAGACCCTGGTGGGACGTGTAGTTTGACAACACCTGGAGAGCCGCACTTTGCCTACTCCTTGCATACTGTAGATGATGCTGAAAAAGCAGGCCAACAAAAACGTCTTTTAAACAATACAATGTACTACTAAATATTTATAGTAGAAACATTTACATTTCAAATGTATGCGACTACAGCAGCTGTGCACCAACTCCAGAAAACAACAGCTTACTCATCCCATGTGAATAATGATCTAGGTAACAACCGCGGCACGAAAACATGGTGAAATAAGTCAGTGGTATACTGTAATAACTAAAAGAACGCTGCAATTTGCAACGTAAGAGTGTCTGAGAAAATGTTCTATTTCAGGGATCAGTGTGAAAAAAGAGATGTGAGTACAACTGACATACGTTTTAATATATGTAAAGGCCTGTGTCAACTGTGTTAACTTCACCTCGCAGATGATTTGCATGGCTTCTCCTGTGCGGAAAATCAGATGCACAGAACTTTGTAGCATCTGGAGCACACGTGTAAGGTGATGAAGGGGAAACGCCACCAGGTGTATATATGTAGTCACAGAATGTGTTTTGGGAAACTTATTACTAGCATTTAAAAGCAATCATTTCTTAACCGGTTCTAGACATGGATTATTGTGCGAGTGCCCTTTTAGGAACTTTTTCTTACCACAAAACCATTTATCCAAGTAAAAGATGGCAAGCTACTACTGCGGCACAGGACCTGCTGTCGGATGACCCTGATTTATCGAACACTTTTTTGCAATGCTCTGAATACAGCACATAGGACCAGAGTGTGACTTACTCACAACTTACTCAAGAGTGGGTAAAACCATGATGAATTGCAGGAGGGGGGGGGGGGTAAAATGAATTTCAGTGTTTGCATGCAGGGAGAATACTTTATTGTTGCATGTTGCACACAGATACTGACCAGCGTTACTGTTACACTGTTATTACACTTGNGCTGGAAACATCATCTCTCACCTGTAATACTGATTGCAACTAATGAAGTTTAACTCCCCTGCAATTCAACATGAGTAAGTTCTGAGTAAGTCAATAGTATGTAAAGTCTGAACCTGGTACAGAGTTGGTAAATAATTATGGAGGCACAAATGACTTATGGTGTTGGGTTGTGACTCTGCTATGACATACAGTACTGTAATGTGTACTAAAAAAAGAGCAGAAATGAGGGAGGAAGCCATAAGGCTGGATCCAATCCTTCATCTCTATATATAGACAACTTTTTCTACCGTTTATCTTGCAAATCAGGTAATTAGCCTTATACAATTATTCATGTTGTCCTATTTGGTAAATATATTCATGTACTCTCATATGCAATGTAATGCCCCTGCCCTTTAAAATGAATGTGCAATATATATTGTAAAAACTACTAAGGGACCTATACCATAAACACAGATTTTTTCTGATTATATTTAACAGAGCTTTATGGTTTATTCCATATGTAGATGGTACTTAATACCCCCTTTATACTTAATATGTACTTTATATAGTGCACCATTCCCAGCCCCATGACATAGGGGTCTGGATTAGACACACTATATAAAGTACATATTGGGTATATATGTACATTGTGAAGGAACATACAATACTAACCCTAATATTTATTATAGGATAGATTAGTGTAATTTACCTTATACAGTGTGCCATCTCCTAATACTTCATATAACCCGCATATAATACAGCAACATACAACGTTTGCCTATGCAGGGGTCTGTCCCGTTCACCCAGGGGGAGTCGACGAGGGGGGAGAAGGGCGGGGTTAGGGCTGTACAAGGGGCTTGATTATTTGTCCTGTTTAATTTAAATTACTGTGAATAAAGTGCCCTGACTTCCAGCCACTTACAGCTATTCATGCTTATGTTTCTCAGGCCCTGGTCTTGCTTTCATTGCGTACCCAAAAGCCGTCACCATGATGCCTTTGGCCCCTTTGTGGGCAGCCTTGTTCTTCATGATGCTCATATTCCTCGGTCTTGATAGCCAGGTAAGAATCATGTTTTAGAAGTAAAAGTGGAAAAAACATCTAATTTTGCATGTTTTTAGCATGAAGAATACATTCACAAACAGGTATAATGCATTAGAGAGCATTAATCACTTCACATGGAAAACCTAACGAACTGAAATGCAAATTTATTTGAAATATAAATAGTTAAATAGGATATTGCTATTTTAAGTAACCTATTGTAGAAGTAATGTATCTTTACTAAATGAAAATAAATAATTGATTTTAGCTTTTGGAAATTATGTATCCCAAATATCTGTTTAAACATTTAAACACAACCTAATGCACTTTAAATTAAACTTACCCAACTAACGATAATTAGATATGGTCAGAACGGCAGGGCCTAAATTTACTAGCAGATAATTGCATTGAAATTAAAAAGTGAGAGCTTGAATCTGATCGGTTGCAACGTCCCCACTTTCCAATCTCCCTGCTTAGAAAATGTAGGGCCAGAGGCTAGATTTGTGGGGTATTTACTAAAGGTCAAATTTGTTAAATCGTCCTTTGTCTTCGATTTTGTTGTCATTTTATTAATTTTTTTGGCATTTACAAAGACTCAATTTGGCATAAAATCGACTTTGTTCTGCACGATTTTGATTCGCGATCACCAAATCGAAACATCGATTTCTACAATTATGTGCATACAGATGTAAGATTTACTAAAGGTTGCTTTCTGAAATTGACCATAAATCACGGTCGATTTAGCTGCAAATCGCGGTCATGCTATTCGAGCCAAAGGGGATCTGATTTGACCCCTTTGCCTAACCATACCCTGATTGCTAATTGACAACATTATATAAATAGCACATGTTAAGTACTGCAATAGATGTGTAATAAAATGCATGGCTGAGGGTGGAATGTTTCAGCTTGCCCTGGCCTGTGCAGTGGCAAACAGGTCAGGGGAAGGCGGCAAAAAGGAGGAGGAGGGACACCATCTCCAGCCCCAGGTCCAACCCCAGCCGCTGCACCTGGCCCTCATTCTCTGTGTCAAACATATTTTTAGACAGTAAAAAAAAACACATTAGCACACACAGAAACTCAGTATGAAAATACACATAACAAATAGACTATAAATATCAACTACTTTCAGTACTTTCACTATGATAGGGATATATTGTACACAAAAAAAAACAGCCAAAATATGGTTACATAGCACAAATATACACTCACAATAATATCTCAGTAAATAAATCCCACCAAGTTCTCCACAACTTGCTGTCAACTTGCTGTCTTGCTGCCTCCAAAAAACACTCTCTGGGAAACACCCATTGTGTACAGTTTATATAGTGCCTGACCCTTTTACAACTTCGATTCGATTGTTATTGGCTGCTTAGCGATTTGCAACACCAGTACCAGGGATTTTAATTCGACAATGATGACGTCATACTGAAATCGTCAGTCGCTTTCTGAAAATCCCGGTGAATCAAGGCCAAATCGACGGGATTTCTATACGTAATTGCAAAAGTAAATTGCATGAAATCGAGCTCGATTTCAATTTGAAAACACAAAACGACCTTTTGTGAACACTGTAAATCGATATGACGCATCGATTTCAAATCAACGCAATGTTGACCGATTTCAAATCCCTGTATAAATTGACCATTAGTACATACCCCCGTTGGAGCCTTCCTGTCACTAAGTTCCTCTACTTACTGTATATACTCTGACAGTCCCAATTTATAATTACAGAAATTATGGAAATTCCAATATTCTCTCATTCAATTAATTTAATATTGCCATAAACCAATAAGGGTTTTGTTTCAGTCCCCTTTAATGCAGTTTTAGCATCTTAATTTTGCCAAGTGCTATACAGTGTAATATATATATATATATATATATATATATATTAGCCTTAATACTGGTTGACATTATTACTATTTCTTTATTTGTGATTGCAGTTTGTATGTGTGGAGAGTTTGGTGACGGCAGTAGTGGATATGTACCCAAAAGTTTTCCGTAGAGGCTATCGCAGAGAATTGTTAATCTTAGCACTTTCCATTGTATCCTTTCTTCTTGGGCTCATCATGTTAACGGAGGTAAGATTAACTGTCTTATTGTGGTGCTGAACTTTGTTGTTAAAAACTGTTGGTAATTATCGTAGGGAGAAGATAATAAATCTCAGTTTCAAGAAATTATATTTTCTTTTGTTTGACCATTGAAGGTGGTCTTTGATCATTTTGTATGTCTTGTACAGATGAATGGACTCTTTCTTTCTAGTACAAGCCTAAAAGGACACTTTTAGAAATATCAGTCAGTCCATATAAGCATTCCGCCACAACTTGTAGTTGTAGTTGGACTTGGACTTGTAGTTTGACAACTCCAGGAGAGCCACAGGTTGCCTACCCCTGCCCTAACTGTTTCAATCACGGTTTTATACAATATATTTTTTTTTATAAATTTTAATTGCTATAAATGACGGTGTAATAGCTGCATACCACTATGTACACAAATTAAAAACTTTATTTAAAATATTCAGTATAATTTCATATTGTTACAAGCCTATTGGTTTAATCGGGCCTGATTCCAATGTAATAAGACCGGTGTAGAACTTCCATGTACATGTAACATCTGAAGTATGGCTGAGTACATTGAGAAAATGTAATAGTATCTTAGGTGTGGAACAATTTCACTACATTCACTCAATTCGATGTGTAAAGCTGGGCATACACTGGATGAAAATGGAAAGATTTTTTTTTTAAAGGATTTGGAAACAGCCATACACATTACAATAATTGAATGGTAAAAAAACAAAATATGAAAATTAGTCATTGCAGACGATGTTTACTTCTAATGCTTCTAAAGTTGGTCTTAATGGCTGGATTATTGCAAGTGCCCATACACTGAACTATTGTTTACCTAAAAAAACTATTTACTTTGGGCAGACCTAAAAATCAAAAAATCATTTGCAATCGATTTTTGAATTATATCGGCCGATTTTTTGAAAAACCATTTGATTGGAACAATTTATTGTTTTTGATATTGCTTTCTTTTAATCTGTTTTGCATATATGTGTACTCTTTTGTCTTTTAGGGAGGAATGTACGTCTTTCAACTTTTTGACTCGTATGCGGCTAGTGGAATGTGTCTTCTTTTCGTTGCAGTGTTTGAATGTATTTGTATAGGTTGGGTTTATGGTGAGTGCTTATTGTGTAAATAGCAGAAATATTACATAGATGAAAGTGACAGCAGATAATCCACTTGGGACGGGTGGATGACAAACCCCACGCATTCAAAGTAAACTACCAAAGACATACCGTTCAGGGGGAGGTCTTCAGGCATGATTTTCATGAATATTTGCCCCACCATCATGGTGCTGTCTTTCTGGTTTCTCCCAGGAATGAGAAAAGTGCTGTTTTTTTTAAGCAAAAATGGCCAAGGACTTCGAGTTGTGTTCAAGATTTGGGTACACTTATTGGACTGGATACAGGTCTCAACAGAAACACTGTTGACACTAAGACCTCTGCGAGCGTGCAGGAGAGGGGACTGTAAAATAGAAATACACCTCCTGCTCACTTAGCGTTGCCACAGAAACCGCCCGATGTCCACACTCTGGACTGGATCCAGACTTACATACAACTTAACTTATGAGTGTAAAGTGGGTAAAACTATGTTGAATTGCAGGGGAGGTAAAATGAATGTCAGTGTTTGCATGCAGGGAAAATACTTTATTTTTGCATGTTGCACACAGATACTGACCAGCGTTACTGTTACACTGTTATTTGACTTGGGCTAGGAAACATCATCTCTCAAGTCTAATACTGTTTTCAACTAATGTAATTTACCTCCCCTGCAATTCAACATGGTTGTGCACACTCGTAAGTTGGGAGTAAGTCAATAGTACGCGAAGCCTGGATGTGATCCACTGCGAGTTATCAATGATACATCCTTAATATTGTTGTCTTGTTATTTTCACACCACTAACCCAATTATATATTTTCTTTTATTGTAGAAAATTAGAAGTTTGATATTACCCAGCCCAGACTTAAAAATGAGGGGGAAGCTCGCAGCAGCTCCCTGCGCCAACACCGTAAACGACTGTGACACAAAGCTTAAAGGTGATGGGACCATATCAGCCATTACAGAAAAAGAGACACACTTCTAAGGGAATATTTTATTTTACAGTTGTTGCTTTGTAAAAAACAAACATAAAAAAAGGAATATGAAAAAGTACTATTTCACTGATTTAATAGATGCTCACCTGGTTCACACAGATTTTAACCTGTTTAATTTCAATATTGCATATTGTATACCGTTTAAAAGTGTTAGTTTTTTTACTATTATATAAGTGACTGATTACAAAACAGTATTGTACGGTCTTTTAGTGCCAAGTTTATGTAATATTGTGATACTGGTCAATGTTTTATATAGCTATAGACACATGTTTGTGTGTTGTCAGATTTTTATACTTGGATTTTATGACGCATGATGTTTTTAAAGGGTTTTCTTGTAATCTATCTAATGTTGACCATTCCAGCTTATAATGTATGCTCAACGACATTGTTACATTCATTATAGTCATCATCGTCAGCTGACTTTCAGATCGCTATGTTGGGTACATAATATTACCTTTCTGTTTTATTGTCAAGGGGGTAAAAGTTGATAGCTATGTGTATGTTCATGTGCACTGACAAAATAACAGGACATAATCAATATCAACAGAAAATAACAGAGTGCCCAGGAGACTCTCGAAACTTGGGCAGTGCCCCTCTCTTGGTAAAGTGGGTTATCATCCCTAACTGTTCAATATTTTTAGTGCCTGTGGTTTTCAATGCTGTCATCCTATCCACACCATTGCTTAGTGGAGTCGGTCTTGACATAAATTGTTAAGGCAGGTAGCTGTTTCTGTTCCTCAACCAGAATTGGGTGATGAAAAGTAGGCAAGTGATATAAATTAAATACCTCTCCTGGAGTTTATTTCCTGTGTCACCTAATAGCAAATGGTTATAAGTTAGGTAATCAGAAAGGGTCTTTGGTACTTGTGGTTCTTTCTAAGGAAAATGTGTTAATTTCCTGTTTTTCGTTGAATATGTAAAATGATGCAATAATATTATACAAAATATTACAATAATAATAATAATATTATTTTTATTAAAAGCACTTAATTATTTTATTACAATTAGTATAACTAGCATGGAATTGTCTTTAGAAAAGTCATTATATAAAGCAGTCATTTAAGAAAGGTCCATTGTTTTTTGAACTACGAGAAAAAACAAAAATAAAAAAAACTGAAGTAAAAGAGAGGACAGACAAGTATAACATTAACAAAGGGAAAGCTGTGTCTGTAGGTGTTGGTTGCCACCTTGTAGGTGTGTGCTGGGTTGCCATCATAAATCGTGATCCCCAGAACATGGAATCAGTAGAACCAGCAGCAGGACATATAAGTGTAGACTCACAGGCCTGCAATTATGATTACCCATGTCCGATGGGCTGATGTGCCACCTGGTGCAGCTCTCCACCACTAAGCACAGGCGGAATTATATCACCAATACTTGCTGCTGAAGAGCTAAGTATCGATCGAATCTCTCCTATTCAGGGCCAAAAGTCTTGGCAGTCCCTTTCTGATGGTAGCCCTGGCTGTCACTGTTTCAGTCCCCCGAGAAGATCATTCCTCCGAGAAGGTCATTCAGATAATAAGCTAATTAGTCTCGCTATAGTGCTAACATATTGGGCCTGACCCCATATGGAAAAATGAACATATAGATCAATTATGGTGCATTAATCCCCTAAATTGTTAGTTGTCCTAATTTGCTTTGCTTTCACACCACTTGGTCCCCTTTTGGAAAAATTTCTGGAACAAGGCAGCTCAGAAAATAATGGACCTTTCCAATATTTCTTTATGTTTGGAAACATACTGGAGGTTTCTTCATACCCCCTGTGGAAGCTGTGAGCGTAGTAGATGATTGTTTAATTTACTAAATATTTAGAAGAAACTGCCACAAAAAAACAACACGTAAATATAGGCAATTTATAGTAAAGTCATTTTCATTAAAACATTTTTCTTAATGAATGTATCAGAACTTTTGCCCTCAGCCAGACTCCTTTAAACAAAGGCTAATATAATTAAATAAAAAAATGACTAGGGGCAACTTTAAATGTGTTAGTGTGCCTTTTGCAAGAAACCTACGAATTAGTGATGAGCTTATATACTTTTGGCATGATCTGAAGTAACGGGGTTGACCAAGAGTTGGAATAGTAAAAAGTATTAAAAGATTAAATGAGCACCTTGGCCAGGCCAAGAAAAAATGCAGTCAAAGCCAATTTAAAATGTGAAACATAACTAGTTAATAGTTGATATTTGGTAGCTCAACTCAAAATTACTTTCTAATAAAGCTGTATGAGGGCCAGCCAGTATTTTTCCTGCACATGGTACCTTTATGTGAAGTTAACTCCCAAATCTGTTTCAACACTTGAATGTCTACCTTATCAATATTAAAACTGTATCATGAATTGCAAATAACAGATATGCATGCCATTACATTCTCATATTCTTCAACTACCACCAGCTGATGATCTATAGTGTTTCCAAACATTATATTTGATGTTTAACTGTTTTTATAAAAAGTAAAATAATGTTATCATAATATGTTATTAATATTGACGATTGCTAACATATTTACAGTTAGCTTTTAATTAGGCAATAGACAATACTAACCGTGTAGTTGCATATGTAAGAAATCTACAGCAATATAATTCTTTTCCAGATTTTTCTATTAAACTGCAAGTGTTTGGAGACTACAATCGTGGTATACAAATGTTAGCAGTGAAGCTGTCACCTCTGTGACAAGTTCATCATAGCTCAATGCAGATTCAACAAAGTCTACGCCACCCCTTTTCCCAATGGCTTCTTGGCAGATGGAAGCTCAGGATAAGAGATCCAGTCTGGCAGTCTGCTATGAGCAATTGTACATAAAAAAGAATGTGTGTGGTCTCTCTGACCTGACCCAAGGCAGCCCAATATGACACCATTTATAGGCATATGTCCTCTGTCCATCAATTAAGCCAGCGTGCCCAACCACACACCGCCCCAATGCACCTATTGTAAAAACAGTAAACAGAGCTCTAATGTAGAACTGTGGGAAACATTCCATAATTAGTATGCCGCTAGTATACTAAACAGCCTTATTAGCTTGCTAATCACTAAAACCAAGACACTGGGGGGCTATTATTTGGGGGGATGTGAATTGGCAAAGACTTTTCAGATCTTTTTAACAAACGATTATCCGTCACAGAGCTGTTACTAGGCTTCTTTCTATCCGCGTTCTTCTTACATTTTTCTACTACGAAAATGATAATATTTATTTTCACAAAATTAATGTCTTTAAATAGAATTCAAACGACGTTTAGAAAAAGACAGATAAATTATGTTTATTACATAAAAATATATAAAAATATATACAATACAATATATTGTAAATACTTAGAAATAAGGACTACAGTTATCAGTACCTTTATCTTTCTAAATATATTTTCACAATTACATTTAAAGGTGTAGCAATATATAATTACAAAATCTATAGTACATGAATATTACAATCATATTTTTATAATATATCATGTATTTTGTATACATATGTGACACTTTATACATTTTCTAAAATACTGCCATGTTGCATTATGCATGACTAGCGGACAAGATTTTGGGAAATTACAAAGACATACTGTATGTAACAGCGCACAGGTTGTCCTGCCATTGACAATAGTTATCTTCTGCATTTGATGTGCCACCTCTCTGTTATTGTCGGAAGTGCAACTGTTCATAGTTATAGACAGAATGGCGCTAAAGCATATTAATATGCTATCAGGATAAATCCAATGTCATGGTGGTATTTTTGAAACGTTAAGTGTCACATCTGTAAGATAATGGAGTATATCTATTAAGTGCCAGGTTTTTAATAATGCAGACAGCTGAAGTTTGCCTGAAGAACTTAAAACAGAGCAAAATTATTTTTATTTAAGCCAGACGACATGCTGCATGCAGAAATAGAGAATATTCCCCAATATATAGGGGTTTACTGTAATAAATCTCAGACAGTTGACAGTTTGGCAAACCTGAGACTTAATATATGTACCCATTGTCTTTGTATGTCACTACTGTTTGTATGTCATAAGCACAATACAAAATGCATTGATTCATTAGCTGCTTTTAAAACGGGTATATAACTATAAGAAATGTCTGGTATAACTTGCCCTTCTCTTCAGTTATCTAATCATTATTGCCTAATTGTGTATATATTTTGAGGGAAAAAATAAGTTAAATCACTTGTTTTTATGGACGGGATCCTTAATTAAGTCTGGTGCCTCACTTCCGCACGCACCAAATGTGCTTGAGCAGAACATCAGGTCCACAGAACAATTTTCCACCTGCCAGGCCGGACCTGTGGCTCCCCACCCACCTACATTACATTATGTAGAAAGGGAGGTTTAAAATAAGGGATTGGGAAAGGGAAAGGGAAAAATCAGATGGTTCAGCAGTCTGTGAATCCACTGACCGCAGAATTTTAGTTAAGGTGGGAGTAGCAACTTTAGCATAAGGTGCTAGACCCTTGACTTTTCCGACAGAGAAAGGGTTCCCTCCTCTCTCTCCCACATTGCCAGTACTACCGTACAGGTGTGCGGGGGCCTTCATCCGGTCCTATATTATGTACTTGACAGATTATATATGCCATGTGCCAGAAGATGTAAATCTATTTTAAAAGCATCTAAAGAAATTATGTTTTTGCATAGGACCAAGCCTGCGATTGAGAACACTCATTAAAAAAAAATACTCTGGCCTAATAGCATTATGACAAATTTAGGATTCCAGTACTAGACATACACAAGGCATATAATCACCAATGGGACTGTTTTATCTGACTATGGCAAGATTCACTTTAAAATCTCTGCAGAATAATGATATTTATAAGTTTATATCCAAAATAATAAACCATAGTTGCCAACTTTCCTTAAATATCAGGGATACTCCCTGCAGAGTGAGTGATTGCCCTGACTCCCTGAAGTGATGGCCAACTTCCCTGATGCTGATTCAGTTGAACAAATCATTCAGTTATGATTGCAGAATATTGTGTTAGAAATGATGTCCTTGCAGTGGTTTCCAAACCCCTTAGGGTCTCCATAATGTTGGACAATATAATTTCCAATTTTTTAAGTTTTTGGGTCAAAATAGTGTAATGACTATTTAGGTAAAATCAAGAATACTTCAGGATGATATCAAAAATTGCGTTGCTCCTATACTAGAAGTATGATTGTGCAACATGGCACCACGGATAAAACACTCAGCTGCAGCCCAATGAGAGCATTGCAGCACCGCATGGAGCCGCATGGGGGAAAAGAAAAGAAGGATACTCAGGGAACGACACTTCAACAAATTCGGGAAGCCAATAATAGACATTTCATAACTTCATACAGAGAACACTCCCAGGGCTACGGTATAGAGAGGCACCACAGAGTCATGGGACCAACATAGCACGAGGACTGAGGTGTGGCCAAGGAAGTGCTGAGAGAAAAGGAGTACGGGACCCCGTATGTCTCCACATCATGGTTAAACTGCACCTTAGCTAGGATTTTGGCCAGTGAGGGAACAAGGTGTGTTTTCCAGTTCTGGGCTATGGCGAGTTGCCAACAAGATATGACCCAACACATATGAGACAGGGTGTCCATGTAGTAGAGATGCAGAAGAGTCACCGCAGGGGGGACTGGGAGGGACAGATCTTGTGCAACCTCACCGGAGTAAGATAAAGGCGGTTAATGAGTTTCACAGCCATTTCTACATGGTTGGTACATCTCACAAACTTGTGAGAAGCCACAAATATCTTAGACTTGCGTTCTGGAAGAATTTATTTTTTAAATGGGAAAATTGGATGGACTAATTTGTTTTATCTACTGCCATTTTCTATGTGACCATCTATGTTGAGCAGTTACAGACCATGCATTTTTGTGTATGCAATGCTTTAGTAATATACTGTGTCTAAATTATACCAGCTGAATAAATGCAATATCTCTGTTGTTTAATCTCACCCAATTTAAGTGTGGTTTCCAAACTTAGATATCAGCCTATACTAGAGGTGCAAAAAGGGAAACCATCAAGGGGGTACCGCTGGGACAGAAAGGGCTTACTGCTGGGTCATAGAAGCCCACCTCTAACTCCTACTTTGCACAGTCTGGAGTGCAACAACATAGGACCGATGGGCAAGACTTAGTTATTATAACTGATCATTCAGAACATAACAGTTTTCTTTTTCCATCATATCTATATGCTACTTGCATCTGCCAAGGATTTGTGCACTCACTATCCGATGTGGCCCTAATGAATGCCATGTTACAAATGCCCCCTAACAGACCCTCTGAACCCTGTCTGTGATCTGTCTCCCGGAAGGAGAGCGCCTTTGAGGTGGGCATTCAGTTTGAGTTTATTGATAACATGAATTCTAAAACTGGCCCTGTTTATGTTATTCAATTACCCTATCACAAGATACCAGTATACAACATTCTTCTATCTAGTCATAGGGGCACAGCCGCGCTATTTGCACAAGTCAGATTTAAATCACAAATTTTACACTACATTGCTTATGCACAGGTCCTTGTAGTTCTTAGGAAAGCTAAACACTGGTTTAGATTGATTAACGTTATTGACATAGAAACATAGAAACATAGAAAGTGACGGCAGATAAGAGCCACATGGCCCATCCAGTCTGCCCAGTACCGTTGGCCGTTGACCGTTGGCAAGAACATGTTTCCGAAGATTCACATCATTTTTATTTCCCATACATAAGGTTTGGTATGGTCCAAGTATTATACATACTAATTGTGATATGTGCTGTTCTTGTACACGTGGAAATTTTATGACTTATGCGTTTAACACTTCACTGATTTTTTTTAAAAAAGATTTTGTTTATCAAAATTCCTACTAGAAATTCTTTTTTTTATGCGAAATGTGAAATTATCTTGTCATTGTGACTACTTTTTGATATGTGTTAGACAACAAAAATTGCCCTTTTATGATGTATTTGAATATAAATAAATAAGATTGTACATTGTGTGCCCCTTTTGTCTGTTATTGATAAATTCAAAAGTATACCACTTCATTAAAACTCCCCATAATATATGTATTAATGTTAAATATAGCCCTCATACTTTTATATATTTAGGTGACAAGAAGATTGCACTCTCTAAATATTATCATAAGTTATAAGGATGAAAAAAATCAATAAAATAGATTTTAGTTGGAAACATCCTTTTTTTGTTACAACAACAACATCAACTTAAACACAATACAAGTATATCTCATATGCAAAATGTATTTAATCCTTAGTTTAAAGTTTCCTTAATCTAGACAGATTCACAACCAATTACCGTATAACAATACTTTAAAATAGGAACATAAATAGAATATATTTAGTGATTATACTAAAGCCACGGTTCTCAAACTGTGGGTCGAGACTCCAGAGTGGGTCGCGCCCATATGTGCATGGGGTCGCGACTTCCTCAGAGAGACCATCTCCCAGTTTCAGGCCAGGCGCTAGTGAGGTGCCACTGTGATACATGCGTAAAGTAGGTGATTGGTGGCCCGCGGCCACCTAGACTGCTTCACTGAACCAGTTCATCTTCCCATTCATTTGTCACATAGGGGTATATTTACTAAGCAGGGAGATTGCAGTGAAATTCGAATTTGGGGAAGTTGCCCATGGCAACCAATCAGATTTGAGCTCTCAGTTTCATTTT
>JABWIB010000027.1:126425-138811 GCA_016617825.1 Platyplectrum ornatum | reverse complement strand
GCAACCAATCAGATTCGAGTTCACATTCTCCAGTGTGTAAAATGAAACTGAAAGCTTGAATCTGATTGGTTGCCATGGGCAACATCTCCACTTTCCATTCTCAATGCAAACTCGTGGCTTAGTAAATATACTCCAATATCTGCAAGGGTGTAACTGACAATAAGTGGAAATATCGATAAGCACAACTACAGTTAGCAAGGAAACATTCAGAAACACCTTATTGAGAGGTTTTTGGATCATTTGCTCCGCAATATGCATTGTTGTCCCATGCAGAGTTTTTACAATGGGGGCATGTACTGTTATAAAATGTTTTTGGGATACCAAAGTATTCAAAACACTGTAACAGTATAAGTCATCTTCCCATGAAAATATCCTAATATTCAGTAATAAAAATACAAAGGAAGAAGTGTCAGAAAGATTATACAATTTCATAGACTAAAGTCAGAGAATATGTGAGAGAAACCCAATAACAATAGAATACTCATAAAGCAATAATAGTAATCTGGGTATAAATAGAGTGTTGCATATTTATTGGTTTTATGACATTAATCTAAACATAGAAATTATATAATCAATCACTTTTCCTCTATCTAATAACAGTCAACTTCTCTATAGGCACATCATACAAAAAAAATTACAGTGGAGTATCCATTGCTCAAAAATATGCAAAAACAATTTTCAACAAATCGAAATCATGAAAATACACAGTTAAAAATCTAAATTTTAGAAACACAAAATTGTAATGTTTAATGTAAGGTCAAATAACAAAGGCCTCCCAGAATTTTATAAACTGTATTTAAAATATTTAAACTATGTTTGATTCAAGGCTTAGAACATAAGTGATGGAAGTATTTTTTTTTATTTTCCAAATATAAAACTTATATACAACAGATCCAAGAAAGTGTTTGTAGAAAGTGCTAAGAATCTAGGCACACTTACCATGATTGCGCAAAGCCTGTGCACAATGTTAGGAACACTGATGAGGAGGAATTCATGAGTAAGTCTGCTTATCATTCTGATCTGGCTGAGAGTTCTGTCTTACAAGGTAAGTGCATAACCAGCCATGAATAAAGTTTCTACAGGAATGTGTCCTGATATATCAGATAAAAATGTAACATTGTTCTATAGTAGCATATCCAGTGGCTACACCATGTCTCAGATCTTCAGTACACTTATAGGGCTTCATGTTGTGTGTGTGTTTTAGTACAGTATATACAAAGTACAACTTTTAAAGTTGAACATGACCAGAAAATATACGTACATGCCTCCTAGGTGTCTCGATTCCAGTGAACTGTCCCGATTTTGAGTGACTGTTCAACTACCCCGCTAGCCCAGTGGTTCCCAAACTTTCTCAGTCGAGGCACCCTTAGGTTCTCCATAATTGTAAACCTGTAATACAAAATTATTTCTCATTTTTTAAGCTTTTGAGTCAGAATAGAGTAATGACTATTTAGGTAAAGACAGAAATACTTCAGGTTGATATGAAATCTTGTATTGCTCCTATACAAGACGTAAAATTGTGCACTAGCAACATGGCACCACATCGGAAAAAACTATTTGTGGCACCCCAATGAGAGCGCGTGGCACCCCTGGGAGCCACGGCACACAGTTTGAGAGTCACTGTGCTAGCCTATACTTTATCTTGATAAGGGGGCAAAACTGTTTTTTTTATTATGTTTTTCTTATTTAGCCCTAAATGGGGTGAGAGGGGGTGGAGCTTGGGCAGAGTTGAGGTGGCACCTGGGCAGAGCAGGGCGGATCCTATTTATACTGTTTCTGGTTGCCGCAATGTTGGGACGTATATGTGCAAATGACATATGTTACTTTACAGTCAAACGACAGGCATTCCTATGTTGCTGTGTGTCTGTGCCACTCTTATAAATATAAGCCTGCACCTGTCTCAGTGTTTTCTCAAACAAGTAACATACAACTGGAATAAATGAGACGGACACTCCACTTCTATAAGAGACCCAATTTCTTACTTCTCAAACTCTGGGAAGAGTTTACTCCCTCTCACTTCTTTCTTTTCTTTCTTTTAGATCAGTACACCTCATTTCACATTATACCTCCTCTGCAGGTCTAAATGAAGTATGTGGCTCCATTGTTCACTACCACCACTGAAGTCGGCTATTCATTGTTTATACTCATTTATATTCGAATTATATTCGAACATAAAAATAAAAAAAATCAATACATGTTTGAATAAATAAACGCTGCATATGTCAAATAAACATGGATATGACATATATGTGATTCTGTCCATAAATGCTGTGATGAATACCAAATCGACCAGGTCAAAATTCCAGTAGTAAAGGTAATCTCCAGCAATGGTAGCCTTTAATTGTTCTAACAGATAATCCACAACACTGTGTACAGGCAGCATTCAAAGCTAACCTATTCTGCTGAGCTTCCGCGGTCCTAACTTTCCCAGTATATCTTAATAGAAAATCCACATTTTCCTGGTATAGTGCCAGATTCAGATATTTACACTCAGTATTACAGGTGAGAGATGATGTTTCCAGCCCAAGTCTAATAACAGTGTAACAGTAACACTGGTCACTATCTTTGTACAAAATGCAACAATAAAATATTCTCCCTGCATGCAAACACTAACATTCATTTTACCTCCCCTGCAATTAAACATGGTTTTACCCATGAGAGTAAGTCATGAGAGTGTGAATCTGGCCCATAGAGAGTAGAATCAGGTGCTTTCTCAGTGAACTCATTTATTTCCTTGACATTCCAACACATATGATATAGTCTCACTTCTAGTGCTGCAAGTGTTAAAATCATCTGATTTATTAAGATGCAGTACTTTAAGTACATCTAACCTTTGGAAGTTTGCTCAGTAAACCAGTCATGTTTAGGAAACTAATGTGGAATATACAATTATGTTTAGACATTCATCAGCATTAGGTGAGTGACAGATGACATTCAGTCATTGCAATCAGCTAATTACTAATGAAGCATGCTATTATTAGACTAGCTTTCTATTATGATTTTGACTATAATGTATAAACTAGAGATCACAATGAAACCAGAAGTATTAGCCAAGGGACTGCACAGTTGTTCGACCACCACACTGATTTGGGACCTCAAGGAGTTTAGTGAGTGTCCACTGGACGCGCACTTGACAGACAGGTCTGTTTTATCACACCTTAAATCAGTGGTATAAAAGGCTGCTTGTGTGGTACATTCATCATGCTCTATCTTACCTCCTTACCAAGTCTCAATGCCCTCCGGTGTTGTTCTTTTATGAATGCTGGTCTTGTTTCCATTCCCTTGGTCGAGTTTCCTCTCTTAATGATCCTGTTATTGGTGTTACTCTCTTACCCCCCCATTGTTTGTTGATCTTACCTTTACTCCCTGTTCATTGTGTCTTGTGTGTCCCATTTCTGGTTGGTTTCTTCTGATGGACTCCTAAATTTTCTAATACTACGGCTGCTTCTTGCCAATGAGTTCTAGGTGGTGGGTCTTCGCACAGTGGGTCTTCGCACAACCTTCCACAGATTATCAGCAATATACTTCCACCACCATCAGGACTCCGGCAAAAGCCTGACCATTGCACTCCACAAAAAGAATGAAAATATATGGTTTACGCAGACTGGAGTCCAGTAGAGTATGCCGCCATTCATACTTAAACATTCATTCCAGAGATGCTGCAGGATCGTTTCAGACATTCTGTGGTCGTTTGATTTGATATTTCGTAGCGCCTTATATTTCTCATCAACCATGTCTGATGTCTGCAGAAAGATTACAGTTTACTGAACCCACGATCTTCATAGCATTGATTCCCATTGATAATTCAGTTAAAGCCACCTGGTGGACGAGTATGTAATGGCAGCATATAACCGCACAAAAGGTTTCTGGGATTGCTTACAGAGAGGGAGATTGCATAGCTGGAGATTGTTAGGAGAGATCTACAACATGTAAGAATCATTCTTATGAGTATGCAGCTTAACTGCTGATACTTTCCATTGTACATGGAGATTTAAAATGTACTATGTACTATTCATGAATGGACACTTTGGGTAGTAGTGTAGATCTGCTTATGTTGACACATATATAAAAAAAGATACTTATAAAGTTTTTTTTTGGTTGAGTGGTATAGTTTTCATACTAGTATTTCATAAGTATTTATATAAAAATATTAAACATTGGGCTTAAAACTTGAAACAATACTTTTTCATTTTGGCCTTGGTTTGTATTGTAATACTAAAGAAAGGGAGGACATATTTCAAAATCAATTTACTGTAACATTGAAAAGAAGAGCAGATGGAAAATACAGGTTACAGTATCTTTTATTATTTTCCTTTTAAACTGTTGTATTGCCAGAATAATACTATGGAGTCATACTTTAGATTGCTATTTTCAAAAACAAAAACACATGTACTCAATTGTATTACATTTGTAAATGTTGTTCACTACATGGTATTTTTCTGGCTTTGAGAATGTATATTTGATATAAATAAATGAGAACAATTTTAAGTACTGTGCATTAATTCAGAAAATTCCATTATCTTATGTATACTTGATGTAAATGTAATTCCTGATGCGAAGCACCTTGCTGTTACATCCAGCAGTGAGAGAGATTTACTGCATTAAGCAGAGAGTACAAATAACTTACATGGGTTATATATCCTTATGCTATGGAAATACATGCAGGAATTTCTGAATTTTAACAATGTAATGAGCAAGAAAATATTTATGGAATTATATCTTTATATAACATGGCAAAATGTTTTTGTCCTTGAGTGATTTTCTTATCTAGATACTGGAAACAATATATTTGAGACATGTCTGTTAAATACATTTAAACACTTATTTCAATTTCTATTTTCATTTACAATTCTTATGTTAAACAACAATTGCTAGTTATTGTACACAATGAGGCTGATCCAGAGCGTACACGTTTATTTGTGTACATGAGTACTATACATGCGCATAATTGGACTGCATGAATCTACGGGCAGTTCACATCAGAACCAAAATCTGGCACCTGGGCTTTGTGTTCTGAAGGTTATGTACACAGAGGTAAGTAGTGGAGGGATATAGGGAATGTACAGTATGGGTGCGCCAAGGCAAGTGCTCTCGAACTACAGTCTGTTAGGGGCCGAAGAACAATTGAATCATCCCCAATGGGGTATATTTACTAAGCGATGAGCTTGCAGTGAGATTGGAAAGTGGGGATGTTGCCCATAGCAACCAATCAGTTTCATTTTGCACACTGGAGAATGTGAAATCTAATCTGATTGGTTGCTATGGGCAACATCCCCACTTTTCAATCTCACTGCAATCTCACTGTTTAGTAAATATACCCCAGTGTGTCAAAATATCCGCCCAGGGCCAGAATATGTCTAAGTCTGGTGGGGAATGCAAAGGATATACACAAATCAATCTTTTTCTGTCACTTTGAATTAAATTTCAATGCATTAATGCATATCTTAAGTGTTATAATAGTTGATACTGTTTATGGATGGATTTATTAATTATACATTACTTAATACAGTTTTGTTCCTGTACTTGTGTTGTGTATATTGGTACTTAAAAGCATTGTTAAGGCTGCTTAGTGTCTGTACACTTGTATATCACTCTGAATCTGCCCGTCCCACTTTTAGAAACACATCTGTGGTAACTTAGATATGTGCAAATTAGTGTTATGATCTGGATCGGCCAATAATATTGCTTTCAATAGCATTATTACTTACGCTTATTTATTAGGCGCTACAAAGTGTCCACATTGTCGTACAATGGGGAATACTGACAGAGAGAATGGAGGGGGGCCTTGCCCGTAATTTACCATTTTTAATTCTCTATACTCGCAGTAATGTCACAACACGAATATGGAAAGTTGATCCAGTAGATTGGGGATTTAATACATAGGAGCAATTACATATACACTAGGGCAATTTGGTCAGCTCCCAAATAACCTACCGGTATGTTTTTTGGGATGTGTGAGGAAAGCAGAGCACCCAGAGAAAACCCACACAGACATGTGGAGAACGTAACAACTCCACACAGATAAGTCATGTATGGGAATCAAATTTACAACTCTAGCACTGCGAGGCATCAATGGTATTGCTGTGCAATCCGTACTGTCCTAAAACATAGAGCAGAAAATATTGCATACTATTACATATATATTAAATAAATGTAAATGCATATCATACCAACAAAAAATCTTATCTTTTTACAGTAATACCATATTTATTCATTATTTTTCAATTTCATAAAGGGACAACACAATCGAGTACTTGCATCTTATGTTATTAACAAAAAAATTATTATTTGACATTGTAGTTACAGTATTTCAATGTTGCCACAGAGTGGAGCTGTGACATAGCATTTGATGGTTTCCTATGATAGAAAATGATTTGAAACTGAAAACATAATCATTTAGTACAGTTAAAAAGCAATCTTTGCTATACCCAGGATACTCAGGATACCATTCCAGATGTTTACCCCGTTGAGAATGCAGTGTTGGAATTTTCCTGTGTTTTGGTAAAATTCCCTGTTCAACACTGTTCAGACTGAACCCGGGTAGATCCTTGATAAAAACTGTCAATCACATTGTTTACACAGTCAATCAACTCTTCAGAGAACTACCTATGTAGTAAGCACTGTTAAGACTGAAACTTGATTAAGTCTGTTCAGATTGCAGGAAAACCTGGAAATTTAAGGAAACCTGAGAAATTCCCTGAAATTGCTGGGTTTTAGGTGAACATGGCATGAGACTTCACAATAAAAAATTTTGTTATAATGAGCAATGGATGTGATTAGGAAAATACTCGAAAGCAGTCTGCAGCTATTATCAATAACAGGATAACAGGGATTGATGTTATAAGGACGTATCTGTGTATGAATGTCAATAGCCCAGTGGTAACAAGAACAACAGAGGCCATTTATAGTGCAAGTAAAGAGGTTAAAGTACATTTCTGAGGGATCTTATTTGAACAGTTAGATCCAGTTAATTACTGCCTGGAGACAGCAACAAGTGATTTTCAGAGTGAATACATGTCAGCTCAGTGACTGGCTGAATGAGTTGAGAAGAAAGCTTATATAAGTGCTTTAGCGGCTGCATGTTTAGTTACCTGTTCCTGCTGGTGTGCATGTGCTAGAACTACAGCCAGCCTCTACTCACCTAGAAAGACTAAAATCAGAGTGATGGCTCGGTGAACTGCTACTTAGAATTTGTGGATAAACAGCATGCAGTGAGTTAAAGTTTATCCTGTTCCCGTCTGCTTCACTTTCGGGTGATACCAGGGGACGGTGTGGAAATCCTTACCAACTATCAACACAGAAATAATTCAGGTTGACATGAATCTTGTGTTACTCCTATACAAGAAGTAAAATTGCTCTTCTAAGTAACATTAGCAATGTGCCACCAAAAACATTCTGCGGCACCCCAATGAGAGCATTGCTGGACCACAGGGAACCTGGGCACACAGTTTGGGAACCACTGTTCTAACATATTATTATTATGATGATTATTATTAATATTGTTAATAATAATAATAATAACGCTTATTTATTAGGCGACAGCAAAGGTACAATGGGAAATACCGACAGACAGACGTACACCAATGATACACAATCTATCCAGGCAGCCTAGGCATGGAAAAGTTGTCTCTAGCAACCAATCACTTTCATTGTACATACTAGAGAATGTCAGCTAGAATCTGATTGGTTGCTATGGGCAACATCTCCACATTTCTATTCCCACAAAGGCCCTTTTGTACTGTAGGTACTAATGATAATGATGTAACTGATGATGTATACTGCACAGAATATTGAGAAATGACATATCAAGGCATTATCTTTAAAATTACCATTTATTTATCTCATAATATTGTTTATTGCATATAATAGTTCCCTATTGCAATTAAAAGTATTCCTGCTGACCCATTGGGACTACATTTTATTATTCATGCAGTGGGATTTCTGTGAAATGATCATCATTTTCTCCTAGTTATAGCCATATTTATATAGTCAGCACAAAACATATTTCCTTCCATAACTAAATGAATAAATTCAGTCAGTGTTATCCCCTGGGAGCATTTAGCTTATAAGAATGCACTTCAATAGATTCAAACTCAAATACAATAATAGTATATATTAAATGTACAAACATAAATATTACAAAGTGAATGAAGCTCGGTGCCTATCATAAATGTACAAACATGTATATTAAAGAAACCATTATTTAAGGTTAATTATTTTATTATCCTTAATATTAATAATTATTTTACACGTATTTATTAGGTGCTACAATGTGTCAACAGCATCATACAATGGGGAATACAGACAGACAGAATGGGTGGGGAAGAGAGGTCCTGCCCGCAAGCTTACATTCTAAAGGAGATTGGGGATTGATACATAGGGGCAAATACAAATGAAGACACGGGGAGAACATATAAAGTCTGCACAGATAAGGTCTTGGATTCCAACTCACAACCCCATTGTATGAGTGCAATCCACTGAACCAACTGTGCCACCCGAAATCTTACTCTAAAATGAAATGTACCATAAAATGCATGAGCATGTATATCTAGTACAAGCAAACTGGATTCCATAAGAAAATACTCTTCTAAAGAAAAGTTGACAATTGGTCATTTTATACGTGGTAGACGACACAGCATATTGAACTGGATCCAGACTTACGTACTATTGAACAAGCGAGTGGGCAAATCCATATGGAATTGAAACATGAGTTAAATGAGTTCATCGGCCCTATTATTGATGCATGTTCCGCTATTACCTCAATACTTTCTTTTACCCCTTGGTGTACTGGACATGCCCAGAATAAATTGATCTTTCATATTACTTCAGCCACTACTTTTCTGGTAGCCAAATTCTGGTTGACTCCTGATCCCCCCACTTGTGTGTTGCATGGCTCTGAAGATCTTTTGCAGATTGGACCCCTTGGGCATCCTATTTTGGGACCTCTCTTCCTCCATTTTTTGACCACTATGTGGACCCTTTGAATCTAAATATTGTCAAAGTAAGTCCAAATCCCTACTACAGCGAAAATACTTTAACTTATTCCAACGTCTCTGAAGAAGTTCAAGATATATCCTCAAGACAATCTTATACATCAACATAAACATGGTGGTTCGGGTGCCCGTTCTTAACTCCAAACTCCCCCTTCTCCGCCCGCGATGATCGGGTATGCAAAAGAAGAAATCCCAAAATGGTGTAATATCGTCACATAAGGGAACTACAAAATAACTAAGTGTACTCACACTTTGTAGGCTTGGATTCAGGCACTTCAATAAACTCCGGGCGTCCTTCTGCGTTGTCCCGCTGTTCTGTTGTCCTCCCACGATAGTGATCAAGCTGTCGATATATCCGCCCAGTGAACAGTTTACACCCACTGATCCACGCCATCAATGTCACTGCCTAATGATCGGTTTACACCCACTGAAGGTATCTCTTACTGCTCTTTCCAAGAATCTCTCCTGAAGTAATGAGGATGCTCATTTACATTAAAAGGTATTTTATTAGTGGATAATTCCCAAAGTTGAGGCAGCGCAGGTTCATATACAGTGCGCAGAATCCCACTCAGGGCCACAAGACAATAGATGTTAATGGGCCCGAATACTTGTGGGCTCGAATGGGTTGCTCAACAGTAATAGATCCCGTCCACCACCAACAAAGTAATGTTGCCCCCTGCCACCGACACGTTTCGACCGTCCTTCGGTCTTTTTCAAGGTGTGTGGACCATATTTTCCTGTATTTATTCCTTCTTTGGCTCTTTCTCGAGCCAGTCGTATCCTAAAATTATCTAATAATGACCTATCCAATTCCCTTTTTATTGATTCTAAAATGTCAATAATCTTTATTAAAACTCATTAAAAATTCTTTTAGATTTGTAATAATACCCTTCAATCGTACCTTTCAATGAGATTTTTCCCTCTTTCTGACTGCATTAGAGGCTGACCAGATAAACCTGGTGGCCTGCATCCTACCGGGAAAGTTTCCGGTAAGGTCAATGGCCAATCCACCCTTGATGTAAACTCATCATGCAGCAATGAGTAAATTTCCCCCAAATTTAGCCCTACAAGTGCCGGTACTTTAACACCATGTAGAAATAATGAAAACTAAAATTAAGAACCAAAACAAACATTATTTTGAAGCAGTTATCATAGTAAACAATAATTATTCTATTCAATTTTATATATATATATATATATATATATTGTTTACATTTAATTTTATATGTACAATTAAAAGATGTATCAATGCGATCATTTTATATATTGTAAATTATATTGCTTGTTGGATTATTTTATGCATTTGTGGCAACCAATGTCAAAAAATCTCTAAATATTTCTCATCAGTTCAGATTTACTCTCTCTTCCATGCTGCACCCCCCTAATGATCCGTATTTTAATTATTCCCATGTACATCAATGATACTTTAAGGAATATTAATAGGCATGAAGGAATGAATGTCTTTTCGGCAGCACCTGTGACATTACGATAATGGCAAATCAATATTTCTCGCTGCATTGTAAAGGGTTATTGTTCTGTGTGACTTTTTCAGAGCTGGCACCATGAAAAGGGCAGAAACGAATTCTGCGAGCGCTGCTTTGGTTGCTCAGCAACTGATGCTCGGAGCATAATTGATTGAAGCAGCTTGATTGCAATACAGAAATAAGTTGTGCTATACATACAATTTCTTGCCATTAGAGCGGTTTGGAGAGACTGTAAAAGCGAGATATATATATACGTTCATGCTCTGCTAGTGTGTTTTAGGGGTATTGTATTACAGAAATCAATTCTAAAATAGGTGCACTTTGGAACAGCATTGATACGCAACATTAATTATAAGGTTTACACATGACACCAAATGCACTAAATTAACCTTTAACTATTAACACGTGTAGAAAACAAAGGGCCTCATTCAGAACAGAATTCTGTAGACATGGAATTTATCTAATTCTGTAGACATGGAATTTATCTAACTAAGGGACTGGATCCAGGTCTTCACAAGAACTCACATTCACATACCTGCCGGCAGTGTCGCACTGGCCCACCAGAGAACAGGAGAATGCTCCGGTGGGCTCCAAGACCTAGCATTATTTCTTTATAACTGAGGGTGGGCCCCAAGAATGATTTCCTCTGGTGGGCCCATCTTTTATGATCCACATGCAGAAATCATTAATTCTGATTTAGACAAAAACTGTGACAGACATTACAATAGATCATTATGATCTGGAATTGTACCACTGCATTCTGTCAACCTGAATTTGAGATCTCATTCTGCAAAGTGAAAATTTGTAAGGGATATTCAACATCTGGGCCTATATTTATTAAACTAGGGGGATGGAAACGTGTAAATGTTATTATTATTATTATTAACGTTTATTTATAAGGCGCCACATAGTTTCCGCAGCGCCGTACATAGCGAAAGTACGTACATAACATGGGGTACAATGACATACATAACATGGGGTACAATAAAATACTTAACATGGGCTACAGTAACAGACATGAGATCATATAAAACGTGAGCACAAAGTAATAACTAAAAATGTTGGGATGTGTATAATGTATTACAATGGATATATGCAGGAGGGATGAGATAACAGGAGGAAAGAGGTCCCTGCTCGTGAGAGCTTACATGCTAAGGAAGGTGGGAGGACAGTACAGATGACATTGGGGTGGGGAGGAGAGGGTATAGAGATTAGGTGGAGGTAGGGTAGGCCAGTCTGAAGAAGTGAGTTTTGAGTGAGCGCTTGGAGGGTGGAAGATAGCCTAATAGTTTGGGGTAGGTTGTTCCAATGGAGGGGGGCAGCTCGGGTGAAGTCCAAGATGTGTGTGTGGGAGGTGGTGATGGGTTGGGAAGTGAGGCGGCGGTCATTAGAGGAGCGGAGGGGACGGGATGGTGTGTGAACAGATATGAGTGAGGTGACGTAGGGAGCAGTGGAAGAGGAGAGAGCTTTGTAGGTTGTGGTGAGGAGTTTGAAGAGAATTCTGAAGGGGATAGGAAGCCAGTGTAGAGATTGGCATAGTGGGGAAGTGGAGTTGGTGCGACGGATGAGGAAGATGATTCTAGCTGATGCATTAAGTATGGATTGTAGGGGAGATAGGCGAGTAAATGGGAGACCACAAAGAAGGATGTTACAGTAGTCTAAACAAGAGAGTGTATGAGAATTTTGGTGGCTTCAGTGGAGAGGAAGGGACGGATACGAGCAATATTGCGGAGGTGAAAGTGGCAGGACTGGGAGAGGGCGCGGAAGTGGGGGGTGAAGGAGAGTGAGGAGTTAAGGATGACACCTAAGCAGCGGGCATGTGTGGTGGAGGTGATGGTGGTGTTGGTGTCGATGGTAATGGAAATAGTTGGGGGTGAGTTGATGCGGTGGGGAGGAAAGACAACGATTT
>JABWIB010000027.1:73611-97887 GCA_016617825.1 Platyplectrum ornatum | reverse complement strand
AAGTTGCCCATGGCAACCAATCAGATTTGAGTTCACATTCTCCAGAGTGTAAAATGAAACTGAGAGCTCAAATCTGATTGGTTGCCATGGGCAACTTCCCCAAATTCGAATTTCACTGCAATCACTGCAACAGATGTGACATTTTAATGCCATCACTGATTTTAGTTCAGTTCTATCCTGTTGCAATAGAATTTAGTGTATATAACATACACCTTAACAGTATAACACATACACCTTAGTGTATAACACATACACCATAACAGTATAACACGCGTTGCTATCAGTCTACTTACAGTTTCCTCAGTTAAACCCCACTCTCATGCATTTTCTGGTATTAGCCACATATGTCTTGGGGGCATGCAGTTGCTGATCCATATTGCTGTATCTTTAAAATGATCCAGCTGACAGCTTAATGTCTGTATCTGGCAGGTGAGCTTAACGCAATAAAGTTATATTGCGAACTAAACCTCCTCTATATGTATGTACTGTCAACATCTATTTAAATACACTCTACTACAAATTGTTTTATTTGTAAGCATCACACTAAGCATATTTATAATCACATAAAGTGTAAAGAATAGCAGCAGCTAAATATTATTTACAAAAAAAGTTTTAAACAAACATATTTGTACAATATGAACAGAATAGATAAAATAGGTGATACAGGATGACACAGTTATTGTATAGTTCTGAGTGAAGTTCAATAATGTTCAAAGTAAAGTCTGTGATTTCTTTATCAGGATGTAATCCCCCAGGTACTGATTAATAGTTTGTTTCTTAAGTTTTTTGTTTTTCCAGCTTTTGTAGTCCCCGGTGTGGTTATACTCCAAACGAGGTGGGTGGGGATGATGGGGGAAGAGAGAGAGAAGGGGAGTCCTTGTGAAGCCCGTATCAATTAGTTATATACATTATACGTTCTTTTCACAGGGTACTCACCTGTTTATTCTGTCTTCAGGCGTAGATAATGTTGTAGCTCCCTTGTGCTTCCTTCCTATCCCAATCAATCCCTCTAGGGGTGTTCTTCTTCTCCCTTCTGTGTGGATTCCTCCGGGCCGTACTTGCTTGCCGGTCAGTTGGCGTCCTTCCGTTGTCTCCGTCTCCGATGCCGGCTCTCTCGTGTGTAGAGTCCCAAGAGTGAAGGGGATATATAGGGAAGTACTGTGGGGATAGTTACAAACAAGATAGGTGGTAATCTACTTACACCTTCCTTCTCTTGTTACTTAAGTATATAAGTGCCGTGCCGCTTCTCGGATTCACATCCTCCCTATGCACTCCGTCCTGCCGTGGTTGCCTCCCTCTCCGATGTCAGCTCCCTCGTGTGTAGAGTCCCAAGGGAGAAGGGAGTATGTAGGGAGGTACGCTTCTGAGGTTCACCGTCCTCTCAATGCGTTCCATCCTGCCGTGGTGCCGTCCCGACAATTTCAGCCTTTCCCAGCGTGATTCATGAAGTCAGGGAACAGTGTTTTCCAAAACACAGATTCTTTATTTTGTATTCAATAAAAAGATTCTTTAAAAACCATACATTTCAGGATTGACACTATAATGCTTTAGCTGGTCATCTCACCCTAAGGTGTTACACAAAACGAGGGTGAGATGTTCGTTTAGGGTTTTAAGTGTTCATATAATCCGTTCGAATACCACTACACCGACGTGTTTCGACCACAAAGGACTTTATCAAATTTGTACAATAGCCATCCCAATAGCAATATAGATTCATGCCTAGCTGAGCCTCTCGAGTTCGACCGCCCTCTTTGACCACTGATTTAGGGCTCCATTTACTAAGCTCAAAAATTATTGATTTCATATGATAAAGTGCGTTTTCGGAATTTAAAATATGAAATCGATGTGTCTCACATTTACAAACCCTCGGAGCCATCTGAAGACACCGATAACATGTACAGTATACCGATGCTGGGACTTAGAAATTTTGCAAGGCATGCGAGCAACATCGATGTCAGCAGTGATCCCGTGGCTCATCGAGGGACCTCACCAGACGGGTAAGTATTTGTAAATGCTGGTGCGATATTATTAGTATGTGGAGCCCTTAGAGATGTATTAGAAGAAGCTTCCTGGCTGCCAGTTATCTGCATGACTTTATCTAGTTACTGACATGGAACATGCAGGCAGTGTAATGGCCGCCCTTGCTTCTCCTCGGGTCCTCTCCTTGGTGTCCAAGCCTGCCTATCACACAAGAAGCTCCACACTAAACAATTCAATGTGACTGTGTTTATGTAATATTATATATATCTGTAGGTGTGTGTTCTTGTATATTGGTGCCAGGAGCTTGTTCATGCATTCATTCATGCATTCATTCATTCATTCATTCATCCATCCATCCCAAGTCTTTGCCTCACCAACAAAAAATCTTGGGAGAATGACTACCCACTCTGCTTCCCTGGTTCGTAATTTACACAGAGGCCTACATTTACTAAGCAGGGAGATTACAGAGAGATTGAAAAGTGGGATGTTGCCCATAGCAACCAAATCAGGTTCAAGCTCACATTCTCCAGTATGTAAAATGAAACTGAGTTTAAATCTGATTGGTTGCTATGTAGTAAAAACAAGTAATATGACCCTGGATGTAGCATAGATTTGGGGGCGAGGTGGACTCCAGCTCCTAAGTTGTAAGACTCTTCTTAAATTGTTAATTGTTAATCAAGTCAAGAGAATTTGACTGTGTTATGTGTTAGGAAAATAAAAGTGTACAGTGTCATTTTACGTGTTTATGATGTTTTACAAAGCAGTTTCTTTCTTTCAGGGCATTTTTGACAAAATTGGATAGTATTGACTTGTCAGTGATATCGGTGTCAGTAACATTTCCTCCCATGATAAAGTGGAGCTCGCACTATGAAATCTATAGCACTTCATTAGCGATCTGCCTCCATTTCCATAGCTTTGGGCAGTATTTTAGATTACATTTGTGCCTGTGAATTTATTATTGAGAAAGCACAAGCATGCGTACCATGTCCATCGGCAGTATATTAAATGCTTAAATGTTTCTTAAGCTTCAGTGATCCCATGGCCGGGGCCGAGAAATTACATGGAAATCTCGTAGTTTGGATAAGGCTGATCCCGAGATGGGAGCAGCAGCAAAAAAATAACCCCAATTGAACCACAATGAAATACATAGGGGAATTCCAATATATTGTAATGGAATTAGAGTTGAAAGGTAACATTTCCTACAACAACTCTAAAGGCTACACAATATGTAAAACATAAAATAAAACTTAGGCCAGTAGCGACTCCATGAAATTTCAAGGTTAGACCTGAGTTTGAGGCAGTTATTTAATGACTCCAAGTGCCGCACATTACTAATACCCTGTCCTTAATATCTGTATCAATGAAATATTTTAGTACCTAGGGGGTAGGGCTTGAAATATAATTTGTATAAATCACACCCTCACGCTCCACCCACATGTCCAAGTGAAAAAGACGACTTCGGGGCAGGATTGAGAAACATCCGCTTCATGGGAGGGATGAGGTATGTGAACAGTACAGTATCTATATTAAGGGTCTAGGACAGTCGTTCCCAAACTGTGTGCCGTGGCTCCCTGGGGTGCCACGACGCTCTCATTGGGGTTCCGTGGAATGTTTTTTCTGATATGGTGCAACATTGCTAGTGTTACTTAGGAACACAATTTTACGTCAACCTGAAGTATTTCTGCCTTTACCTATATAGTTATTACATGATTTTGACTCAAAAATTTAAAAAATTAGAAATGATTGTGTCTTAGGGGTGCCTTGAAAAATTATGGAAGCCCTAAGGGTGCCTCAACTGAGAAAGTTTGGGAACCTCTGGTCTAGGATATGACTGTGGTGCAGGAGTTGCTCTGTTACTGCTGTGCTCAGAGTTTTAGATTCAGTCCTTTACCATTGCTTCTGCCACACATCATTAGGCTTAGCTTGCAAAACACTCATCTAATTAACTAATGCTGCCAACTGGATATTTCTCAGGGTGACGCTTCTTTTTTTCTTCTTTGCTATCTGTTTACTCTTAGTTTGGCTTTTACAACAAAATCCTCCATTATAGGCAGTGCTAGAGGGGTACGCTGTTGGCAGTGTATTTATAATCAGCACTCGTACATGGAGCATACAAGGAGCGCTGAACTCTTACACCTTTGACATCTAGCTTAGGACTGGATCCAGACTTATGTACTACTACTACATTTCATTAATTGCAAACAGTATTACAATATTAGAGTTGAGAAGTGATGTTACCTAGCACAAGTGTAATAACAGTGTAACAGTAACGCTGGTCAGTATCTGTGTGCAACATGCAACAATAAAGTATTCTCCCTGCATGCACACACTGACATTCATTTTACCTTCCTTCCAATTCACAATGGTTTTGGTTGAAGCCCCTAATTGTTAATATACTATGAAAGACAGGCAGCCAGTTATTATATACCTGAGCATTCTGGTACATAAAATCACATGGTATACGTTTTCTAATGTGAAAATCCCTATCTGTACAATAATATGGGTGATAGCTGAACTGCAGATGTATAATTGTCAAAACTAATATAATTTAGAAAATCTCTGAATGCTGAAATGACCCAATCTCTGTCAGTTACCCATCCACTATAGCGGCACAGCGCTTTTCTTACACATTACCCAACATTACCTGACTGTGGGAGCATTACCTATGTAATGTAGGGAAGGAACTCTTAATAGAAGGGGAAGACTGGGGTTAGTCTTAAGGGAGACTTAGAAGGAGAAGTTTAAGGCTGCGGGGAGGTGACAGAAAAGGAACAGGTTAGGAACAAAAAACTTAGGAAGAGGAGAGTTAGGTTGAGTATTAATGTAAGGAAGCATACCAATATTCTTTATTGGCAAAGTCCTTTTACAACATCTGAGCTGTTACAACTCTCTGCCTTGACTCCTAACCCTCCCTGCAACCCAACCCTTACCTTCCTATATGAACTATCCTCTCCCTGCAGCATAACCCTACCCCTAGCCCTTTTGTGAACCCTTATAGCCTAACCCTTACTGCCTCCACCTGTTAACTGTTCTCTCCAGTCACAGGAAGGTCAAGCATTTTATCAAGTAAAATGTTTATACTCACATTAAAGATTTGCACATGTCTACTATTTGAATTAGTCCATCTAGCATTTTACATATTTCTCTTGTCATTTCCTTTAACAATTAGTTTCCTAAAATGTAATTTGTGTATGCTCATCCAATCCTTCCCAGTAGTTCAGTGTATTCAGCATGGAAAACAATGTCATTAACACATAAGTATTTGTCAAATCTGCCTTGACTAGACTTTTAACTCTAATAAATGCACTGATAATTTTCCATCTTAATTATGGCAACACTTCACTAATTGCTTTTTCATTATGCAAACTGTCATTATTGCAAACCTTTGTACTGTGTGCTACACTGCTACAATTGCTATTCTTTGCTAGCTTTTTTCTTGTGTGTGTGTGTGTCTCTCTCTCTCTCTCTATATATATATATAATTATCTATCTATCTATCTATCTATCTATCTATATATATATAGAGAGAGAGTTGGTTAATTGATTTATTGAAAATAATGCAGTAATGCAAAAAAAACCCTGCATTTTCCATAATTCTCACCAATCATGTGTGACACATTGTCAGTAATATATATTTACCTAAACAATATAAAGCACTATAAGCGCAATAGACAATCCTGTACATCAAGGGGCTCATCCAGATTGCACATGCCCAGACATCATGGAAGAGGTAAAAGAGTGGACTAATATAGTCAATGTAGAATAAGGCCATAGTAATACATATCTGATTATTAGCGTCTATTCCTACAATTTAGGGGTTAACATTTGAGTCAACAACTAAGCATGTCTAAGTTCAGGAAGCTGTTGACGGCCAATACTCCCTATAAGAAAATTGAAGTAGCATTTAACCTTGACATCGCTTTGGGGCTCAACGTTAACCTAGCCTTTGGGACAATCAGCAAAAATGTCACGCACCAACTTATCTAATAAGAATCACATATGTGTGGGTGCAGCACATGGTATCATATAGCAAATCAACACAGAAAAAAAGATACCTAGCCTTTATTGTGACATAATTAAGAGGATAACTTAAGGAAGCTCCTTGCATACCTAATAAGCTTCACTTGACCATAAGTAAGGTGATAGCCAACACATTTTGCGAACGCCTGGATTTGGTGGAGAAAAGTTAATATGCTAAAAACTTGAGTTATCTCAAGGGAATGAGATACGATGAAGTAAGATTTGTCAAGAGACCATGTTATTGATTGGTAGAATGAAAAAAAACCCTTTGTGTCGCAACAGATTCACGGGCATTGCATTTTCTGTCCTGATACATAGTAGTGAGACAGAGCTGGAAGAGGAAATGGTTTATGTGAGGGTGAGGTATGCTAATGGTTTCAGCCCAGGGTTACACGGTTTAAATTAAACAATTTAAATCAAATGATTAAATCATGATTTAAATCAAACACTGTAAATCATAATTTAAATCAAAATGTTAAAGAACTACAACTACAACAAAGACTGTCCCTGGATCTAAACCTGGACGTAAAACAGAATATAAAGAATACAGTAAAGTAATGCAAGGTTGCAATATATTTATTTAAAAAACAGATATATGTGAATAAGTAGTAAAAAGAATGTGGATTAATGTGGATTAAAATATTTTTTTAATAAAATATTTTAATAAAAATGAATTAAAGTGATTTTATAAATTAATATCAGTATGAGTTTACATAAATATGAGTGCATCCTCTCTTTACTCTTTTTCTTCCATATAATGATTTAAATCAAACAAACAAATTGTACAATCCAAAACATGCAACAGTAATTCATTGTAATTCATTGTTCATGAATTACTAAAACAAGGTGTAAATATCTAAAATGAAATTTTAATAAACAAACTCTGATAAAAAAAGAAACAAAAGAAAAAAGTAAAGAAAAATCATAAAATAAAGTAATTTAAATAAAAAAAATCAGATAATAAAAAATATATATATTTAATCCGATTTTTGCACCGCCCCCATTGTATATGCATATGGGTCTGAAATGAAAAGACAGAGGCTTATTATTGTAACTATGTGTAGTCCTTTAAAACCAATACATTACTATTATTGTAATGTAGATTCACTAGTACATTATATATGCATATCTCAGAATATGCATGCCCCAGCATTACCGGATGCATAGTCAGCGCTATTAGCAATGCCGCTACAACAGTATTTGCAGGCTTTGGATCTGCGTGCTGATAGACTTCCAGTAATGTGTGTTAGCAGTGCCACTTCCCTCACTCTCATTAATCAGGCCCCAGCCCAAAAGCAAAGAGCACCCTGCGAGGATATATAATTGCTACCTTATGGGGTCCTAAAGGTTCAGCCTGCATCAAAGCACTGAAGTGTGCAACAGTCCAATTGCCAGGCAGCACTTCAAATTACATTACGGCCAGAAAGAATGTGTGACACGTTTTGTAAAATCATACTCAGTCCCCAGAAGATCATTTGACTGTAAAGCCAATCCAGATGGGATTTTAAATGCTAAATTTAATGTCATATTATTTAGCAGGTTAGTTTACCCCTCATTTGCTCACCATCTGTCACTGCTTTAATGTGGCACTGGAAAACGCAATTACTACTCCAGCTTTCTATTGGAATTTGCTTCATAGAGATTTAAAAATAAATGGGGAAAAAATAAGAAATGGTTAATAACTCACATTTAATTTATGTACACAGAATGTCTGTGCACGTGACTGTATGTATATACATGCCTTTCAATGGTTTTAGAAATCAGATTAAAATATTTAATTTATATTTTATTGAATGAGCTTCCTTACAAATATCATTGTTACTTATATAGGATCCGATCCAGCACTCCGTGTGAGTAGCGAGGTCGTGCGGAAAGGGTAATGGGTTCCCCGGTCACTCCCCTCTCTCATGTGGAAAAGGCAGTATGCTGCTATACCCCTGCCTTAATTCACTCATGTGGTCAGGGCTGGCGCTACCAATGTATAAGTTGGCGATTGTAAGTGCCATGCCTATGAGATGAAAAAAGCACCCCCTGGCTGTCTCCATTTGGCTAATTTAAATAATTAGCTAGCCTATTTGAACCAGAATGTGGGAAAGGGGAGGGGTCTCGGGTGGTTCTAGGTCTCGCCTAGGAAACCTAGCAGCGGCCCTGAATACGGATCAGTGGTCTGTGCTGTTCCATACAACAGGGCACCGCTAGTGCATTTCGGCCCATGCATGCACTAATGTCGGGGACATAGACATTAGTCTGGATCCAGATTGGAGTAAAATGTTCATCACAAAATTGCGGGTCCGGATGGAGTGGAGTTTATATAAGGAGGCAAAGCTTAGCTTCCTACCCCCACTTAAAACTACCCCCTTCGAGTCCTGGGTCCATAATGCTTTTTCCAGTACATTTACTTTCCACTGTTTATTATATATTATTTTTTCCAGTGGTGCTGTGGTTCAATTTACAGCTGTATGTTTTAATTTATTATTTTTGCTCGCTTTCACTTGAAATTGAATCAATCGGTTGATTTACCGGACATGATGCTTCAAAACCTCTAGACTGTTTTCTCTTCGTAATCTTTTTTTTTTTTGATAGTTACACTCATGGCAAACATACCTCCCAACATGTCAGCGCTAGAGGCGGGGCAAATAAGCTCCATCCCCATTTGTATCCCGGCCCAGGTCATGTCTAAGTCTGGAATACACACTAAAGAATCTATTTCAGCCACTTATATTTCAAAACAGTGGTTGCTGAAGTGGAAAGTGGAAACAATTAGAAGTGGCAGTATGTAAACATAGAAGATAATAGAAGAGAATGGACATTTATAGATATTCAATTAAGTCAGTGTGAGAAGTTGACAGTATGACATACTCCCGTATAGACTTGCAGCCCTGTTTCAAAATGTTACTGCATATATTTGGTTAATAATATTACACATTATTAAAATGTATGTAAAAAATGTTGTGTTTTTATACTACATGTCGTACATCACTCCCAATCCAGAGACACTGATGCATGCGCTGGCGAAACGCGTACAATTGACCCTCCATTCGCAAACATATGTGGTGTGTTCTGAGCATCATGGAGCTTTGCCATGAAGTCCGAAGCCAAAGCTGTCCTGAAATTGCGTTGTGTGAACATGACCCTTTAATGGAAGTCTGGATTGTTATTTTCAGTCAAGCTCAGCAGGTTCACGGAGAATCTTGGCCATTTAAATAACCAGGTTTGTACATTACTAACAGGAATTCATTTTTATTAATCATATGACCGTGTTGTGATACACGAGCTGCAGGTGATTTAATCATACGACCATGGAATGGAATGGTGATTACTTTTACGTTAAGTATAAGAACTGACAGACTGACGGCTTGCTTCATCAGGGTTATAGGGAGTGTTGCTTTTCATTGACCTCTCTGACATAAACCTCAGGACAGGTCATTGCTGCTGTGTAATGAGGTGCTCATCCAGTGCTGATTATTGTTGATGTGTAATCAGGACAGACTATTGTTCATTGGGACGGGTTCTTTTTCTAGTTTAACTCACAGATTGCCCAAAACAGGTTATTGTTTTTTACTCAACTTCAGAGCTGCATACATTGGTATAACTATAGAGGAGTGCAACTGCTTTGGGGTTCCGAGGAAAGGGAAGCCTGCTCCTCCTGCATTATAAGCAAGCTGTCAGAGGTTGAATGCTGAGTACTGTTCATAAATAGATTGCAATTGTCTACCTCCGACAGCTTCATTCACGAAGAAGGGTTCACTCAGCTCTGCCCACCCATCCTTGTCATGGAGCCTATGTCTGTAACATAGCGGCATACCATTAGATTCTCGCCTCCTGAACAGCAAGCCATACATTTAATATGGATGTCAACAAACCCTGTCCATTCATAGTATCTATGGGGGATGCAGGTAGGGATTTCCATTAAATCACTGCCTCAGGCCAAGTCTCAGGACTTTTGTTGTCTTTCCCAGCATACCATGAGAAATGGCCTTCACAGAAATAGCCTGCATAATAATAAGTGGGGGTAAATGCTAGGCTGGGGCTGAGACCTGTGCCGAGTTTGGGGCAGGTAAGTCTCTATAGCAGTAAGGGCCAGATTCAGATTTACACTCTCATGGGCAAAATCATGATGAATTGCAGGGGAGGTAAATTGAAATAATTGCAATCCGTATTAGAGTTGAGAGATGATGTGTCCAAGCAAGTCTAATAATAGTGTAACAGTAACGCTGGTCAGTATCTGTGTGCAACATGCAATAATAAAGTATTCTCCCTGCATGCACACACTGACATTCATTTTACCTCCCCTGCAATTCATCATGGTTTTACCCATAAGAGTGTAAGTCATGAATGTAAGTCATAAGAATGGCTGTAATACTGAAGCCTTTGCTCTCCTCTCCTGTGTACTATTCTTTTTCAGACAGGCCATGGTTATGAAGAATTATGGTATGTTACATAGGGAATGCACCAAGTTCATATTGTTTGATGTGGATGATTAAATATGCCCTTAAATCTCTAAAACAGTGTCTAAAGAAAACTCCCCAGATTTAGAACATACTTAAACCACCTTTTAATAAAGGCCGAACATGAGACCTAAAGATCTACACCAATCTATATTTATGGTGTTGGAAATGCTGGTTAATCTTCATCAAGTGACACTTCTAAAAGACAAGGTGGGGGTTTTACAATATCTCTGTCACCATTCAGCTATGACCCATTTATAACTAAAGACCTTGGCAAATAGCCATCTGCCATCAGTCCTCTGGTCTCTCTTCTTCACTGTGTAGCAGAATCCTCCTTATGCTCCCTTTAAATAGATGCCATTTTTCAATCTTGGAGGGAGATTGAGGATATATAGTGTGAGGTTACACCACTGTCATATGTTTTGATTTAAGCCAAGAAAAAAAATGTCTTATGAACACAGCTAAATGCTGTACAATGTATAATATCACAATGTCATTATACCATCTAGATACTATACACAGTTTAAATAATACAAAGAAATATGTGATTTAAAACAAATCAAGTGTGGGCGAGGCTGGATGACATTTTATGGCAACAAGTCCTGTCCCACCCTCAGTAAAACTACGGATGGCAGCTATGGTTAGACAATGCGCGGGAATTGAAGCTTCACATTCCCTGAAGGAAGATTATATACTGTATGGAAATTCCGGATGGGTTCATTTTAATCAGCAGTCAATTAACTCACAAGCATGTTTTATGTAGTGTGGAAGGAAAGTTAGAAACCCATAGAGACACATTTGTAAGGCCTTGTCCAAGGAACCAAACTTGGTGTTTCGAACCAAAAGTGCTAACTACTTGAGCAACTGTGCTATGTTATAATTGTGAATATTTGACATTATACTGATAGAGATGAATATAAAACAATTTACACTGCAAAATACTAAAAACTAAACCATTGATTTTTGACAGCATAGTAAACGTCCATGTCGCTAAATTCTATATCGTAGAACATCCCATTATACATACTGTATCTTGTATTGTTATTCTTTTTATTTTTCCATCAATATAAGTTGTACTATGATTGTACTATGTTGCAGGTTTGTTAATAGTTGCTTAGACCTTATGCTGGGTCCATAGTAACTGCGGGAGCTCCAGCGATGTTGCTGTGATCTACCCAAGGGCAATCTTTGCTCTGCTCTTAGTAGATCAGCACTGGTATGGTGCAGAAATGTATATCCCCATTGCCCACCTATCCAAAGGTCCATAACAGCTGAAGGGGGGAATTCACTAAATGACGAATTACATAAATCGTCAGTCGCTGACAATATTGGTGACGATTTTCACAAATGTGTATTCACTAAGTGACGAATGTGTTATTATTCGTCATTTTGTGTGACGTTTAGAGATCTTCAATGTGATATCGCTGTGACGATCTTTGCAATAAAATGGATACAAAAATGGAATTCAGTAAATGACGAATATTGTATTCTCCCACACATCGTCATGGCGATTTTGGAAATTCGTCAAAAGGCCAATCATCAACAGAGAGTGGAGTTTTCCATAGGAGCACTATCTAAAGGCACTCATACAGCACTGAAAGCTTGTTTTACCATTGCTTAAAATGGAAGCTGCAACAGTCACTAATAAATATACCACTCTCAAATCCAACCACAAACCACTCTCCCGACCTCACCAAGCTCCAAACACCTCTGCCCAGGCACAAGTTTATATAGTCATTGACACATAAATAATATGTGCCATAATTTGCTGTTGATTAACAATAATTACCAGTAACAAGGCTTCTAATTCGCCATGGTGATTCCTTTATGTGAATTCGACATGACGATTTTAATGAAAATCGTCAGTGTATACGTCAGTTTAGTGCAATATCACCTGCCGAATACCTGTTTTTTCGTCAATGGATATCGTCAGCATTCGTCAGACATTACATATCGTCAATAGAAAACGTCACTTACTGAGTACTATACATCACTATTTACTGACGATTTCAGATCACTGACGAATGCTGACGATATGATATCTCTGCAGAAATCGTCAGTTAGTGAATTCCCCCCGAAGTCCCTGTATCTCTACTAGTTACTTTACAGCTACCAAGAGTGGTTAGTAAAGCCTGATTTCATGATGATAGCTGAATCAATATTGAGAGGAATTTATATTCAAAGCATTTTCAGTTCGCTCCCCGTTGCTTTGTCTTCATCATGATTGGTGTTTTCAAGGCTCAGCCACTTGTGTAATTAAATATCATTTTACCTTAATGGACACCTAAAAGGTCAGTGAAGACTAATTTAGGCTGAAAATGGACAATGGGAACATCTAAGTACAAAAATGTATCTTTTTTAATTACTATTGATGACTGTCTAGTCTTCTTTGTTGCTAAATCAATTTCTATTATAACTTAATAAATAGATTTTTTCAGTGGTCAACCTACACATTTCTCTCATAGAACAATAATAACCTCAGATTGCAATGTGTAGAAGACATTATCTCGAGTGAATTCACCAATATGAGAACATGATTGGGATCCGAAGCATATACATGATTCTACAACACAAAAAAGGACACAGAGTTTTGACACCCTGTACAATTCAATTGTTTATTGTGCGACTGAATATAAACCTTTTCATGATTATATTGCTTTTAACGTTAAAGATAAGGGACCTGAGTCATAGCTGTGCATCCTCATGGTTCCCATAAGGATGCGCAGTGAAATACTGATCTGCATATGCGCAGATCATAAAATCCTGACTCAAATGTGGGCGCAAAGTCCTCATTCTTATCCATAAGCATACATATTATTTAAATGAGAAAAGGGGCGTTTATAGGTTTTTATTAGCCCGGTTATTAGGGTGTAATTTACACCATGTCCTGCACAGAACAGCTAGAAGCTTTTTTCATAAAAGCCGGCATGCCACTTCTGCGGGCTTACATGCGCACGAGCACTGCTACACACAGTGCATAGGCTCCGGTTATAGAAGCCGAAGCCTCTGCTCTCGCATTTACCTGCATCTGCGTGCTATTCAGAGCTGCATGCTTCCACAACTCTGAAAAGCACGGATACAAAAACTCTGATCCGGTGCCAGAATTCTATTCTAATGGAGGTATTTTACTAACCAAACAATTAGTAGAACCATATGACCTTAGTAAGAGGATTATGGTGAGTAGACCAAGGGGACAAATCAGGGTTTGAACCATTGATAGAGTTCGAGAAATGAAGTGAGTTTTACTTAACCTGATTTGATAATGAGTGACTGGTACTCATCAAATAAAGGTTGAGAACCATCGATGTTGAGAATAAAACCCTAAAAAATTGTATACTACCACTTTAGGAATATTTCTTATTGTGGTTCCTGTCTGGTCTTCCTGTAAAAACTCTTTACTTAAATCTTAAATTATCTATATTCTATAATAAATCATTTGTGAAGGCATCAGTTGCATGCTATAAGATATTATGATCAGTTTTTGGGAGAAGAAGTAATTCAAATGAATTTCCACTTAGAAGTAACACAAATATTAAAATGTATTGGGTGGATCAGGGCTCGAAGTGGGGGGGAGGGGGGGCGGGGGTATGCCATACCGTCTCTTCTTCAACTGAAGATCTACAAATCTCCATTGACGTCTAATATATTTAGTGTTTCCATACCGTCACTTTTGAATGTCCATACCACCACTTCTAAATCTCCACTTCGACCACTGGGGTGGATACCTATAACATCAAATGGACAGTCTGGAGAATCTGTGTTCCCTGGAGATTGGGCCTCAGGCTATTAACTTGAGCATTCAAATGCCCTTCCAAACCTTGTTTGAGAACATATTCATCCATGTACAAAATAATTAAACTAATTGACAGTGCCGTTAATGATCTCATGTTCTCTCAAATGGAAATTCTCAAAACACGATCTGCTGGGGGTTCTCACAGACAGGTTTGACAGCCTCCACTGTACCTGGCCATTCCCCATTTTGCAAACATCATTAAATTCAGATTCCTTGCTGTGTTTCAGGACGTTTCCACTCACTTGTTTTGGCAACAGCTTTAAGATGGTTTTATTATTAACCAGAATGCCTTTGCAAGGAGCACAGCATCCTTCTGGACATGGTACCTAGGTCAAGGCGCTGTGGTCTAGGTGGCCATGTAGATATGTAAAGTTTGGAAGTGAGTGAATGGGCACCAAAACAGATCAATCACCTCCCTATGTTCTAAGTGTTGTACTGTGTTGGATTATCAGGTGTTTATATAGCACCATCATATATTTATACTGATGGGAGACAGAGGAGTAATTTAGCATTTCACAGTTGAGATATACTGTTCATATACTGTTCAAAGCTATTTACAGTAGTCAGGGCCCCCACACGAGATCTGAGGGCCAATGGAACTGCGCGCCACCCATTACATGACATTATGCGTGACATTACATACGGATGGAGGAAAATCTGCAGACCTTCACCAGCATGATACAGTCTTACATGCATGATATTCCTCTCTGAGTATCTGCACTTAGTTGTACATTGAAGGGATTGAGTATATCACTGATTCCTACTAGTGTCCCGGTAAACACAGAGTCCCTCCATGATGACTGATGGTAGTATTGTGCTGTAGGCACATATAATATTCACATAAGCTGAATAGGGTATCATTGTACATAAGTCCGATAGCTGGAAAGGATATTACGATAATAGTGATAGACTGCAGTATCAGGTAGAACTGTAGGCAGGTAACTGAAAAGTGCAGTTATATAGAGAGGACACTGTACAGTACATGAAGAGTTTGATCCTCTGATATAAAACACTGACACTTATTGTCGCATATTTAAATGAGATCGATTGCTGTGCCCAGCACAAGAGGACATTGCCAGGTCATCCTTGACCTTCAAATATGCAGGGGTTCATGTGCAATAAAATAGTTCTGTTGTCACCTGACTGTACGTCTTACATCAATCTAATTAGATTAAATAAGATTAAAAAAATGTTAAAAGTTGGTTGTAAGGATAGTGACTAGGACCTATATTTACTGAAAGGCAGGAATCGAAAAGCAGAGATGTCGCCTATAGCAACCATTTCAATTCTAGCTTTCACTTTTTTATTACTTATCACTAGAAATGAGTTGCTTTGGGCAACATGTCTACTTCTCCATTCCCACAGTATAGTAGATATATGCCTAGATGCCATGTCCACATCTCCAGCCCTATGTTTACTAAAGTGCGGATTAGAAACATGGGGATGTTGCCCATAGCAACCAATCAGATTCAAGCTCCCATTCTCCAGTATGTAAATGAAACTGAGAGCTTGAATCTAATTGGTAGCTATGGGCAACATTTCCAATCCCGCAGTTACTAAGTTTAGGCCCAGGTCTTTGCTTCTTTCTGCAAATATTTCAAAATTGTCCTAAAGATAGAGAAAGGCAGAAATGTGCAAACATCATCTTGGATCAAAAGTAAAAAAAACAGCTCTTAAATGTACAGAAATGCCTCATGAAAACACATACATACAATAATTATACATTTCTATTTTATTTTCTTTCATTATTGTAGCGTATTATATTTTTATATCAAAACACTATGTTATCTGTGATTAAATATAATCGATAAATATATAACATATAATTGTGCATCCAGTTATAGAGATGCCCAGAATAGGTGTTTGCTATCTCCTTCCTCGGCAATACTATAATTGTATGTGCTCCTTATCTCCAGGAAGCAGGAAGTGGAGCGTATTGGCAGATGCCTCATTATGCAGCATTCACCGGTATTGACTAAAGAGGAAGCATTCAGCGGAAAACTCTGCAAATCAAATGCTGCTTTCTGAGATGTTAGATTTATGCCTGTCTAGCAAAAAGGCAACTATCAATAACACTACTGTTTCTATACCTCACTGAATCCACATGCATTTACTTGTTATAAAACAATAACATGAGAAATCGTAAAACAGAGTAGAAGAAAAAGTATAAACATCGAGCAGAAATGAACTGACCATTATGCATTGAAACGCAAGTCCAGGTTCCTTCACTGGAGACACGGAAGAGGGAATATTGTAAGGCTGGAGACACATCAATTGGAATAGTGTATGGCTGGAGACACGAGGGTGGAATATTGTGAGACTGGAAACATGAAGATGGAAATATTGGAATACTGGAGATGTGATTGGGGACTATTGGAAGTCTGGAGACTTCCCCCAAAATATTTGGGGGGATGTAGATACACTATGTTACTCATAGTGACCAATCATATTTGAGCTGAAATTCTCCAGTTTGTAAAATGAAACTGAAGGGTAGAACCTGATTGGTTGCTATCGGAAACATCTCAATTTTCACGTAGTTTACTGAATTTGATTTTAAGACATGATTTTAAGACATATTACTTAAAATAGTTTATACTATTTTAATGCAATCATTTAAATTAAGACTATAGTACATTGGGTGTAAAACCAAAAAACCCAAAATAATCTCCCATAAAAAAGTCAGTCTTGCCTATGAAAATGTATAGGACATTCGAGGACTAAGAATAAACCTTGAATTAATTCTTGGTTGGGAAGACGCAGGCTTATGAAAGTTATTTACTGGGTAAGTTATGTTTAGACTACCTGGTATACAATCAGTCTTAGGGGAGCACTCAAGGAAATAATCTTCTAAGGTCCTTTAGACACACACCCCTCATCTTTGTCTTCAGAAATTTCCCTCAGCCTTCATCCTTGTACATGGAATGTATTTGAGTGTTGGGCTGTTTCAAACGCTCATTTCTTTTGAGTGTAGGCTATGCTTCTTATTGTTCGGTAGGAAGTCAGTGCAGTGGACCAGGAGAATCCCGGGAGGCACAGTGGTGGTTCTTTGAAGAGTTTTCTCCCTTAACCTTGATTCTGGTTTGTTTGCAAATGAATCTGGCGGTGGCGGCACTGGGTTTTTTTTTATAAATGGGCCCTGGTCCAGTGGGTTATTTGGAGGAGGTACAATTTGTCTCAAAGGCAGAAGTCTGGTGCCAAAGGAACTGAGGTTCATAGATGGCCCACACTTCCTTGTGATTGGTTGACCAAGTGTGGTACCACATATAAATATGTGGTTCTTCATTATCTTTTTTTTAAGACTGGAAAAGTAAGTTTGTCAAAATTGACAGAGTGTACAAGGTAAACTAGAGGGTCAATAGGGAACTCAAGAAAACTCAAGAAATCAGTCGTCATTAATTAATTTACCATTCAAAAAAAACAATATTCAACACATTTTACCATCAATCAGCAAATGGATTAATTATTCATTTTTCTGTCAATATTAATTTGTTTTCTTTTTCGTTTTCGTTCAAATAAAGAAAATTTTGGAATAACACCTTACCATTTACTCTAAACAATACAGACACCTAAATCACAGTTTTTATTATACTTAACATTTAGCAACATTAATAATTATCCCTAACTAAAGGATTCTGCTATGATGAGGTACCTCATTCATTAATTCACTTTCTAAAAGTCACATAAAATAAGTGTTTGCATCAACTTATATTTCACACACTTTGGTTGCCACCATAACATTGTGTCTTTCAAGCAGTAGTACAGACCAAACAACATAACACACTGTCGCATGGTCTGTTCCACATGGCTATCATTCAGGACTGTGACTGCATAGGCCTTCAGAATGTTGGACCCAGCAAAGAGGTCCTACTTGCACACCCTGTCATTTGTACCCCCATGTAAGAGGCACCTTAGATATGTGGAAAAATGATATTTTACTGTATGGTCTAAGTCTAAGTCCAAGTCATGGTATCAACACGTCTCATCCTCCACTGTCCATCACTTATCCATCCTATAAATCCATATAGGAATCAGTAATGGTCAGAGGACATATGGTATATAGCTTCTAACCATCCAAAAGGCACCGTATGACCTTGGAAATAACGTCAAAGAATACTTTTATTCAGTAAAAGAGATAAGATTATACCAGCAGGCATTATACACAAGCATAAAAAGGACTCACAGAGGAGCTACGGGCAACAGGAGGGAGCTCCAAGGGTCATCTGTGACCCATTACTGTCCTCAATCAATATCTTGACCAGATTGTAAATGACCAATATTTATTTTCATGTGATAAACAGACTCGTACTCTATACATAGCTTCATCATACTGCATATATTTTGTATTTAGCAGGAGAACTGTCGGAAACTGATCATCTGTGCTGAAATCACTTGTCATTTTGTTTCATTCATGAAGCATTGCCTCAATATCTTGTCATACTCCACTCAGCATCATGGGAACATTGTTTGTTTGATGAAGAGACTAGATAATGTCTGTTAATGGCTTCAAGATCAAACAGATGGAAACGAGAAAAATGACAAATCTGTAACCAGAGGGAATGTGCGTTATATAAGACATACGATGACGGATCCTGAGATGTTCAGGAATAAAGAGAAAAGCGTTAATATTAAAATAACAATGAATCATTAATCCTCCTTCCGCGACAAATAGTTTTGCTCACTTTAATTGCAATGAAACATTTATAAACAATTTCTATACATTTTATTTATTTCTGATTTACTTTCTTAACTACCACGTTTTAATCATGAGTTTCATTGCGATGATTAAATAGACTTGCCGCCAGTTGGCTCAGCATTCCCCAGTCTCAGTTACGAGTTGCACATATGCTTGTTGTTAACAAAGACATGTAAATAAATCTGCATATGGCCACTGTGGCATTTAGCTATTCATTATATTTTCTTGAAAAAAAAACGTCATTATTTAAATTTTGGAAAATAAAACGGAACGCAATACATAATATTGTAGATTTTTCTTTATTACAGACTGGGTTAGGACTGCACTGATAAGCAGCTACAGGAATGGATTGTACAATGCTGTTGTAGACACACAGACACACATCGACTGATTTTGATTGTAAGGAGATGCCTACATTTATCCAACACAGAAAGTACATAAGTGTGGACTGATTTACAATAAGAGGGATTAACCAAAGATAACTGACCTAGGCCTTACTGTTTATGATCTACTGAGATGGGCAGACCGCATGGCATGCCAATGCGTAAGTATAAAAGTATGTGTGTGTGTCTATGCAAACAAACCATGTATTGGTGTGTTTGCATGTGTGGTCATTTTAAACTTTCAGTGAGATGGAAAGTATAAGACAGATAGGGAGAAGACAGGACAGAGCAAAGGAAGGTTAACTGGGGGAACAGGACCGGAGAGAAGAAAAGAAGACAGAGCTGGAAGGACAGTCTTGAGGAAAAAGGGTCACAGCTAGACCCAGGTATGCTATTGGTAGATGAGTAATTGAAGCTTAAAGTCAGTTTAAGTTGCATTAAGTTAAAATTGCGTCTTTTGCTGTGAGTAGTAAATACAGGTGCTATTATTCATTTATAACACACAGCCACCTTTATCAACAAAGATACTTTAGATAGGAGTCTGGTAAACTATTTAGTCGAGTATAAGTCAGAAAATGTGCAGAAAACCACGGCTTATACCTGAGTATATACAGGAAATGACATTAGGCTAACCCTGCTTATTTTTGTGTTGTTCCTGCCTACCAATATTTCAGTCATGTGCACATAAGGTCACTTTAAGGATTGTTTCCAGAACTACTTTACAATTCCAATTGTTCTCTGGGAACCACTACACTGTAAATTAAGGAAGAGTAAACCACTTTCAAACTTACTCAACACATCTATGCACAAAAAAAATACCGCAATAATTAATAACCGGGAGGGGATATGGTCTCTCTGAGGAAGTCGCGACCCACTCTGGGGTCCCGATCCACAGTTTGAGAACCGTGGTCTTAGGAGATCCTTTTGTAACATTTGCCACGCACATGCCCCGTGCTAGAAAAACCCTAGCAGTCTGGAGTCTGGATGCATTCTTAGTTGGTTCCTTCAGTTTTGTTGCCTCATTGTTGGTCTTAATAAATAACAGAGGGGACCTATAATCCTGTCCTGTTTTTGGATGTATTATAGGATCAAAATAATAAGTGACAGAAAATGTGCGTTTCTTGTGTCACTTACCTACTGCTCCATCACACTGTGTGAGCATAATAGGCCATGTGGCCTAGACGTTACACCTGCCCAGCCTGTTTCAATGTAGGTGTCTAGGGTTTCAGTCTATGTGAGAAATATATGACCTGTGGACAGTGTTCATTTGGTTTTTAACCTTAAAAAGCAATTCTAAATGAGACACAGTGTAGTTATTTTAATTACAATCGTATTGGTACACATGGAAGAGAATTAGTCATAATAATCATAATATAACTGAATTTGCGCTCCGCCGATAATGTAAAGCAATCTTCAGAAGGATTTATGAATATATCTTGTGATTTTATAGCCTTGATTGTGGCACAAATAATATGCAACCTGGCCTTCCTTTTTCAATTATAAAGATCTTCTTATAAACATTTTCATTCCCGCTGAATATCTACTAAATTTCTTTTATGCTCAACAAGCGAGGCTCAAATCCAACATTCTATTAATATATATGGTATTATGTATTCTTGTTGCACAGCAAGGAAACAATCAAATTCCAATCAACTCTTATCTGTGGCTTGTCTGAAATCTCCCAGTAGTCCATTCTGTGAGAGCCCAAAGGGCAGAGCATGTACCTGTTAATAACTGCACATCATAAACAAACAGACTTACTGTAGGAGCTGTGGTTTTTGAGGGAATAGATTTATTCATCTCGAACACACTGAGGATAAAGTGTACGACTTCAGCAGTCACATAATTACAATTTTAAGTTGCCCTCATGTAAAAGTATCATTATCTCATTGTGTAAGAAATCAATATAACTAGAACAGTCAAGCATGTATATTTAGTTAGATGTTATTTATAGTACAACAAAACCAGTTCAGTTGATTATATGTATGTATTTAAATATATATATATATATATATATATATATTAATGTAATACATAACGAATGCTTATTGTAGTAATATAAAAAAAATATATCACACACTGTATTTAAATATGAAACATAAACCATAGTCATAAAGCCCAGTTGTGATCATTACTACAACAAAATTAAATACGCACCTACATACATATCTTAACTCATCTCAAGATATATCCGAGCTCATTCTCTCAAATCTTCACAGGCAGGATTTACAACTCTCTTCTACACTAACCAAATGCTCTGATTCCCAGAAACAGAACTTCTCTTGGGCTGCACCCTCTCTCTGGAATAACTTTCCAGGCCCATTTTAAGCACTGCATTAAAACACATCTGTTCAGACAAGCTTAGCAAGTTCCTCAACCTAAGTGAGATTTTCTGCCCTACCTTTATAAATGCGCTCCCATTTAAATGGGACAGGATGCCTTAATTGGGTATAGACCTGACCCCGTGCTTATCACTCTTGCACTCAACTAGTTTCCCTTCTCTCATTGCCACAATTGAACAGTACCTAGTGAAGTGTTTTCCTAAACTGTTTTCCTGGCTGGGTAGAGTGAACATTGTCAATATAAATGTCCTCCCCGTCTCCTCTACCTCTTCCAGACTCTCTCCATACAAGATCCCTGTATGGAGCACAGGCTCAAATGTGGAATGCTTTCCAGCAGGGAAAGCAACCCATGTGTAAACTTGATGTGCTATTCCACATGTAAAAAATAGTGGTGGTCTCCAAATCCCTTCTCTCAGGGGATACTATGGGCATCAATGTTAGTTTAGGTGGTAGAGTGGTCCTGACCGGGTGATACCAAACAATGGCTTGCTCTTAAGAATGATTGCTCAGGTCTTCACTTCAGATTTAGCCTTGGCTCTCTGCACTACCTAAACTCAAACACCTCACTATTGATCCTACAATTACTTGTTGTGGGGACACATTCGGAGAAAAACAGGACTCTTCTTTCCACCTCTCACCTCTGACTTCGCTGACACAAAACGAAAAAAGGAATTCCTACCGGATTTTCACCTAGGTGCCTTGCTGGCTTTCTCACTGGAGGTTGTCATAGAGTGGGCCAGCTGATAGACGGAGAGCCTTGTTCTCATTCCAGGAAGGGATCATTTTTTTCTACAGCGGAATTCTTTTCTGACCTTCTTTGAGGAGCTATGTATGCAGGAGGCTACTCCACCACATAAACTCTTTTCATATACAAACTCCTCTCTAAGTGTCTCTTCTCTGCTCCTCCGATGTATGTGGACAATTTGAATTTGAGATTTATCTGGCCCTCTTGATGAGGATGACCAATGTAAGATTTTCCTTGTTTCCTCAAGGTACTGGGTCCCTACCTTGATACATCATTTCCTCCCTTTCTATCTGGAGGTCTGCTGGAGACCCCATAACGTGGTGGGCTCGTTTCTCCATATCTTGTGGAAGTGCCCTTGTATCCTATCGTTCTGGAAGAGTGTCTTGATGTTTTCCAAACAGATATATTGCCTGTCCTGATGGGCCCTGAATTCTGATTGCTCCACCCAGCTAATCTATCTGTTAAAGACTATAAACACACCTTGCTCAAACATTTAAACAACACAGCCAAGGTTATTGTCCCTAAGCATTGGAAGTCCATCTCCACCCACTGGTACATGACTGGTTACTCAGAGTTGATCATTACATGGCAATGGAAGACCACCTTATGTCCTCTAGGGACTGGTTTCCTAAATTCAAAACAACATGGGTGCTCTGGTTTGAATTCAAGCTCACCATGTCATACACCTCTGTAGTTACTCCACATTGATCAAGCCTATAATTCTTCAATTTCCTCACTTTCCTTTACTTTCTCCTGTTGTTGGCTTTCACCTGTGCCCATCTCTGTTTTAGCGTTTCCACCTGGAACCTAGCTGTATCTTATACTGTATGTTTTTTGTTCTATTTCCTACATAGGCATATCCACCTCCTGTTCTACACCTTGTTAACTTTGTACTGTGGGCAGTTTTCTATGGTATAATCTGTATTGCATGTTCTTATTTATAGCATGCCTATTGTTCCCTCTGCCAAATGTAGATTTCAGAAAATGTATTAAAAGGCTTCACTAATGCTTATAGGCACACAGGTTGTCCTGCCATCGACAATGGTTATCTTCCGCATTGATACACCTAGCTGTTACTTTTGTAACTTCGACTTATCTGAGTTACTAACAGCACGGTGCGAAAGTATATTAATATGCTTTCAGTATAAATTCAGTGCCATGGCGGTAATTTAGATATAAAGTGTCACATTTGTATATTTAAGTCAGCTTACGGTTTAGAAGTAAGTTCTAATTCCTCCAGTTCCGGTACAGTCCATCTGTTCTTCATCTTTGATACTAGCTTATCCCTGTCCTAGCCCCCGATTCCTCTCTTCTGCTTTCCAGTTGGCTAAGATCCTAAGTATGAATTCACCTCTGCCTGAAGTTTTAATTGAAAATGGGTCTTTGCTTTTTGTGTGTCGGTGTTGTTTGTCTTCGTTTTGTAGTTACTTTCTGTTCTTTGTGATGTCTGTGGAGAGGAAGATGAGGGAATAAGGAAGTGGTGTAAAACAGTCTCAATAGGACAGAAGGCTTATGTGCGTTATGTGTCCCACTTCCATTGGGGATTTTTTTTCCTAAATTTGTATGCAAATTCGTGCAAATCACTCAGAGTGGAATTCCACTTGTCACATGATGAAAGAGTGTGGGGAATGTTAACAATACTCCAGGTCAGGAAGTTGCTAATAGACACCTGGGAAAGAAAATTGACCAAAATAAAACAGCTGCAGTCAAGGTCATGGGTCAAATAACGTGCATAACAACAGCTTTGATGTTGCCCTGTGACAGAAGGGACAGAAGTTCAAGACACAGTCCCACCAATCAGCACACAAGCATCATGGTGTGTGCATGATATACATATATATATATATATATATATATATATATATATATATA
>JABWIB010000027.1:57937-70437 GCA_016617825.1 Platyplectrum ornatum | reverse complement strand
TATGTGTACAATTTTAAAGACCCCTTGTAGTCCAGCATTCTTGTCTACCATATTGATTAGTTTCATTTTTAATTTTTTTTGTTTGGTTTAATTTTTTATGTTTAGTTGTTTGAGGTTTTTTTTCATTATATTGCTTTTTGTTGTATATACTAGATTTGAGTGTATAAATGACACAATGTTTTAGTTTATATGTGATCCCTATAAACAACTGTTTGAGAATTGGTGAATAATTAAAATATTCAGCTATGCGGATCATTATATTTGGAATCAATCACACAGTCTGTTGGCCATTTTGAATAACATACTATATATTTTTTTTTTATTACAGTTTTTTCATTCTATAAACAAAATGTATTTTTTTTTATTACAAATAGTAATCATATGAAACACTCTGTGTCATTAAAATGATAAATAGAATCATAGTATCAATGCATGTCAAATTGGTGTATGCCCTGCAGTAATGAAAACATTTATGTATACCCTAATGATTTATACATTTATTATATTTTATTGTTCATTTTACATTTGCACTCAAAAAAGATTTTTTACATTTATTTATTTTTTACATTATAAAAATTATCTTTGTTTTATATGTTGTGTAGCAGAGAATATTGAGAACTCAATATGGGTGTTATATAATGTGTGAGGATATTTATGGTGTAATAGGAAGCAACAAAAACAAATAGACGCAGATTTTATTTATTTACTGTTTCATGTAAAAAGTGTGAATTGTACAATATAGTGGAAATGTACAGAATTACTTATGGGATTGTCATTGTTTTAGTATCATATTATCAAAGTATTGATTTTAATTTATATTATGTTTAAATAATGCACACAAATATAAAATGTGGGTCTTATTTCAGTGCCCCTCCTTACCCCCTACACTGTAAGTGATATATCCATTTGGAGAATTATCCAGTAATTTTGGATATTTAAAAACAAAACTAAATAAATAAATAACTTAATTAATTAGTTAATTCACAGACATAGATAGGACCAGTGCTACCATTAGGCCACCACCCAGAGCACTGGGCCCAGGGGGCGACAAAGGAACCCCTTCTTGGTTATATCATAATCGTGCATGTAAATAATTAAGAAGCCAGTGAGAGCGCCTGCCGCGCCTCTATAGTATGGCGTCGCCCCCTCTCCTGTGTAAACCAGATTGGGTGAGGGAACAGCGGCCTAGGGTACCTAGAGACCTAGCACTGACCCTGACCATAGTAGCATATTTAGCATCCCTATTGTGTCAAATAAACCTGCATCATACTATGCATGCCCAGAAGACAGGACATTGCATCCACATTGAAAGGCCAGACCCTCCAACATGACCCATTCCACCAGGTACAAAATACTCTGATCTGGAACTTCCAGCAATCAGTTACTATGGTAACCACCATTGTTACATTACTCAGACATCAGTTAGTTCGTTATAACCAGGTGAGTGACAGCTGAAAGCCCAGGAGCGGAGTATTATGTACCTGGTGGAATGGGTCACGTTGGAGGGTCTGAAAGGCATGCTCAGGAGACAAACAGTGGTCGACTATATTACTGTTTTACTGAGCATGCTCAGAAGACATAGCATTTAAATTACTCAGATGACAGGAAGGAGGCTCCAGAGCATGCGCAGAAGATAGGGTGAAGTATTTCATTACACTTTCATAGAAGACAAGTACTAAAATTACCCTTCACTGGATTTATATAAATAAAGATGTCAGTTTGAGGTGAGAAGTACAAAGGACAAATATTTTCTTAAAAAAAGAAAATCAGAAATACAGTATTATATTAAGGACACAGAAAGGGCACGTATCCCTACACCAGTCAAACTTTCTCATTCAAGGCACCCATAGGGTCTCCATATTTTCAAGGCACCTATAATTACCAATCAGTCACATATAGGGGTATATTTACTAAGCTGCGAGTTTGCAGTGAGATATGAAAGTGGAGATGTTGCCCATGGCAACCTATCAGATTCAAGCTTTCAGTTTCATTTTACACACTGGAGAATGTGAACTCAAATCTGATTGGTTGCCATGGGCAACATCTCCACTTTCCAATCTCACTGCAAACTCGCGGCTTAGTAAATATATCCCATTAAGTATTGCAGTCATTATAGCATAATAACTATTTAGGTAACGACAGAAATACTTCAGGTTGCCATTAAATCTTGTGTAGCTCCTATACAAGAAGTAAAATTGTGCTTCTATCAACACTAGCAACGCGCCACCACGTCTGGAGAAAACATTCTGTGGCACCTCAATGAGATAGTCGCGGCACCACAGGGAGCACTTCTTGGGAACCACTGCCCTACGCAGTAAAGAAGGGCATGACGATGGATTAAGAACAAGGCTTGCTATATAGTAACTGGAATGATCAGCTTATGACATGAACTTGAAGATGATTTGTATGTTCCAGTATGCACTAACCAAATAACGAAGTGTATCTTATTATTGTTCATTATGCAATGTCCCCAGCTATCACATCGCTATGTCGGTCACTGGGGACATTCATATTGCGTGTCTAACACAACTTTTAAAAGTCATTGTATGGAACATGTTGCTCGGGTATGGATGTAATGGTATAATGGAATTTAGTAAATGCTTATCAGGTAAGGAATGTAATGATTAAGCTGTGATATTAGAAAAAACATCATTTTCCCAGTAAGGAAAGGAAGCAGATCAGCATGTAAAGTAAAGGTACCACCTAAGTGACCAAAAGCCGGTAGGAATTAGGGGAGGGAAAGGGGAGTGAACTTCCCCCTTCTCTCTCCCCCCTCTCACACGCAGCTCGGGATTTGGTCCTGTGCCTCTATCTCTCTCTGTCCCTTTCTCTCCCCCTCCCTCCTACATAATATATCTTGTAAGGGGGCATTAGTTCATAGCATCACTTGTTTGTTATCTGAGAAACCAGCATTGCTAATACTATAGTGACATTGATCACAGAATTTAAAAACAATAGGGCACTGAGATACATTGTATTACGCAGTCACCTCATTAGAGTATCAAGTTTTATCTGCTTTACCACACTGCGCAAAAAATGCGAATATAATCTATTGTGGTATTTGACATTTATGTTATTATGTCAAAGATTTCATTTACGAGTGACCTAAATTGCTAACAGATTAAAGTGCATCACACATTTCTAGCTTAAAACAGCTTTTAATAGCTGTTACTATTAACATAATAGAGCTTCTGTAGTAAAGCATCTAACCAACAGATGGCGACAAAGAGCCAATCAGTTTCCCCAGTTCTTTTACTATTTTTTATGCTACCGTGTTTCCCCGATAATAAGACACTGTCTTATTATTTTTTCAGGACAAAAAAACACCATAGGGCTTATTCTCGGTGTAGGGCTTATTTTATTGACCTGCTATTAATCCAGTCATGGCCCCCCAAGTGCTGCTGACATTATGGCACCTCATTGTTCATTTAGAGGTGGAGGTGGATAATTGACCAATCACAATTAACTAATAAATACAAATGAATAAACTGCAGTAAGAAATATAACAATAATAGTTTCTGTCCTCAGCCCATCCCATACTGTATACTTCTGCCAACACAAATTCTGTATGCTCGCAGTAAAGTCAAGTGGAAAGATGATTGTTATGATTCATTGTTCTTAAGTCTACTATACCCCCCATGTGGATTAGAGGCAACCAAATGCTAGTCCTTACTGTAAAATTTAAACTCCACTTGCCCCTAGCCACCTAGCGTAATTTAGGTGGGTGGGGGAGATGGCTCAGGCCACCAGACAGAACTTCAAGCACAAGGAACATTGTTCCGTATGCTAGGAATTCCGCCTTCTAACATCTGGAGCGCAGAAGTCAATCATCATATGAGAAGCAGGATCCGGTCCCAGGACTTTAAATCATGTGACATTTCATTTGAGACTGTGATTGTGCCATAGATGTGTCACCATTTAGCACATGGTTATCTGATAATACCACAAATATATCTAAGCACAGGATTAAACATTCTGGAAATCAACTTTTTTTAGGGTTAAGAGTTTAAGGAAGTACATAGAAATATGGAAATGTTGTAATCTGGAAAGTTTTATTGGAAAAGAACAAGTTCAGTGTTTAAATGTCAGTGTTCTTAGCAATCTCCGCTCAGGGGACTTAGCAGTAAGATGTGTACTTAGAGTTAAGGTGGATTTTCTTTGCATCAAACGAATCTTTCAATTTTAAACTCCTTTCCTTTGTAGTTGGCAAGAAATTGAATGACACATATTATTGAAATACATCATTTTTAACTAACTTTGTTTAACTTTAAGTTAAGTGAATATCGTTACACCAACATTTGGTTGTCTGACTGGATGAATTGATATTTAAGCCTACTTATATATCAGGAGACAAGACGGCGGTCTGGCGAAGTTTGTTAACGGAGCGTGAACATTTTGAGCAGAAGACTGGAGAAGTGTGTATCTGTGTCCTTGATGAGGATTGTGTCTGAGTTTGGATCTGAAGAGTTTTGACAAATGTGTCCATAGTTTAAGGTTCATTTTCTGATGAGCGTGGGTAAAATTTTGCAGGATTTTGGTGCTTGATTTGCATAAATCCCACCCTCTGCCCCCACCCCAATGCTGCCGAATTGAAGAGTCTTCCGGGCATATTCTGTTGAATTCCAGAGGTTTTGAGGAAATTGGCTGGTCTCTACTAATTATACTGGATGAGTCCAACTGTCTGTCTAGTCTCAGGGCCATTATCATTTCCAGTCTCTGGGCCAGATCCAGACTATATATACTATTGACTTAAGCTGGCCACACACTAGAAGAATTATTGTTAAAATTTTGCAGTTATTGCAAATTGGGTGCAAAATCATTATAGTGAGTGGGCCAATTTTTTCGAAAGCTGCACTATAATTGTTTCATAGAGGCAATCAGACAATTATTTTATCTTTTGTTTTGCACAAATGATTTTCTTTTGATGCAATATTGGTGTGTGTATGGGCATTTCAGATAATCCTGCACGATTTTGCTAGTATTTGTATAACTCTATTCACTTCTACAGACAACAAAACAGCAGAAACAGTGTGTGCTTGCTTTTTTTCCCTGAACAATAATTGGGACAGTGCACTACCAATAATTGACAGTTTGGCAAGGGAAAAATTGTTCAAATTTTATAGTAAATCATGCTTTATAGATAATCTTTCTAGTGTATGGGCAGCTTTACTCCTGACTTAAGCTAGGCATACACTATAAGATAAATCGTTCCATTCAAACAATTTTTCAAAACATCAGTGTATGTGAATGATTTTTTCAATCAGCTGATATCGTCCAAAAATAGCTGTTTCAACTCCTTTAAGATTGGATGATTTATCTTATAGGGGTATATTTACTAAGCAGGGAGATTGCAGTGAAATTCGAATTTGGGGAAGTTGCCCATGGCAACCAATCAGATTTGAGTTCACATTCTCCAGAGTGTAAAATGAAACTGAGAGCTTAAATCTGATTGGTTGCCATGGGCAACTTCCCCAAATTCGAATTTCACTGCAATCTCCCTGCTTAGTAAATATACCCCATAGTGTATGCCCAGCTTTACTCAAGAGTGTGCAACACCATGTTGAATTGCAGGGGAGGTAAAATGAATGTCAGTTTGCATGCAGGGAGAATACTTTATTTTTGCATGTTGCACACAGATACTGACCAGTGTTACTGTTACACTATTAGATTTGGGCTGAGAAACATCATCTCTCAACTTTAATACTGTTTGCAACTAATGAAATGTAACTCCCCGGCAATTCAACATGTCTTTGCCAACTCGTGAGTAAGTCATGAGTAAGTCAATCGTTCTTAAAGTCTGGGTCTCCTCCATTGTGATTGGAACTATTTATACTTGGATTGTAAGCATTACTAATAGGGTATGTTTATGTCCTATTTATGTTCTACTTATGTACTTATTCCTGTCCTAGTAGCTGTTATTGTATATTCCCAATACACTATATTGTCACAATCCTGACCAATTTCATTGTTCAAATGTCTCCTTCCCTGCAATATATGTACAAAGTACCGAATCTCATTTATTTTATTTGACTATTGTGTTTTAGTGGTTTTGATGAGATTTTTTGTTTTTACTATTGTTTGTAAGTATCAAGTAAAGAGAATGTTGATCATTCAAGAAACATCATAATATTATATATAAGGATTAACTGTGGTAATAGGACTTCACAATTTAGTATGTCGTTTCATTACAATCTTACTGCTGGATTGATGAATGTATGAACACAAAATGATCAGTCTTTGTCAGCTTGTTTAGTGAGATCATTTGTCTTGTTGAATATGAGAAATGACAGGAGGAGGTAACAACTTTATTCAATACACGCACTACATTTCACACTAGGAATTGCATGTTAAGGACGATGTAAAGTGGCTTTTACCAGCGCCAACAGCCTAACGGATGACATGTTTACAAAATCCTGTCTGCAAGCGTTACATTCAGAACAATAGAATATTCTGTTAACAATGCTGTCCCATTGACTGGTACAATTATATAAACCATGTAACAAATAACAGTTCGATCAATCTCATCATCTCTGTTACCTGCTTTCAAGTAATACTTACACCGCTAATTAACTTGAGTTCTTCCATTTTTTACTACCTAATGCGATAAATGTGCTGGATTTAGACTTAATAATGATAGCTGTGCATTGGAACTGTGCATGCTCAGAACAAGTTGCTCATCGGAACACCAGTTGTTAGAGGTGGCCCTAGGCTTTTTGGGACCTTGGCAAAGAAATGGATATCGCGCCTGCCCCTAATTCAGTCCCCCATTGCCATGGCCTGATTGACTGTGGGTCACAGTCAATCCAGAGCCCCTGTTCCTGAATGGCCACTGCAGTTGCAGATTACTAGTGGTGGAGGATCCCCTGTGGTGTTTTCAGTGTGGGGTACCCTGAGTCGTTGGAACCGAGTCAGATGCCCATATGACCTTGCACCTATGCCGGTTGTACAGATCTGGCGTCCGTATACTTTACATCCATGGGATGTGACCATTTTCTTTTAGGCTGGCTAATTGCATTGTTCTCCTGCTGAGACTGGCTGGAGGCCCAGCTAATCAAAGCAGCGACTGTAGTTAGCCAATAGACTAGCTCCATGAGTCTAATGCAATATATATCGGGCCCAGTAGAAGTGTGTGGCACAGTTATCGGAACCACTTCTAGTGGAAAATTGTCCCAGTTGATATAATGAGGCAATTGTTAACGAATTACATATTTCCCTGACCTTTCACTTACCTTTTAAATATGTACATAGGACTCAGCAAATAAAGGGTCCAATTCATTTCGGAAGGCTCAATGTTTTTCCCCCTTACTCAAATGTCATAAGGTAGAAAAACTCGCGTATAAAAGGATGCGAGAAACAAGTAGACACGAAATAGAAAAATTTCGCATAATCAGAATTTTGTATTACCAGCACTAACCCTGCCATAACAGTCATCAGATCAGAAATAAAGGAATCAATAAAGAAATTTATTTACATACTATGAAAGTTCCACCTTGTAGGATTCTCAAATCCAGTGATATTAAGATCATGAAGATTCACTTTTCTTCACAAGTGCATGAGTGGAAGCCTGAGGCTGCTCTTATTGCTAAAGAAGGATCTTACATGTGCTTTGGCAGTGGATTGATGATGATGATGATGATGACGAGTCCTGCCTTTAACAATAGCAGACTACCATCCTAAGCTTTTCTACAAATGATTATTCTCGCAACCACTCACTCACCATACAGAATGCTGGAAATAGCTGGATCGGGAAAAGCTGATGAAAAGGTTAGGAGATATGAGTGGCCTCTCCAGCATTGGGGCTTTACTGATGCCTTTAATGCTCAACATAACATTAATGGCATTACACTAGAAACAACTGAGGAGGACAGGGATTTAGGTGGTCACCATTTCATGTGATGTAGTCAGGCAATGTAAGAAAGCCATGAGAAAGGCTGGTTAGATGCTTGGTTGCATAGTAGCAAGATAAAATTAATATTGTGATTTTAAGATCATTGGTACAGGCTCAACTGGAATACTGTGTTCTGGAGGCCATATCTCTTGAAGGACATCAATACATAAGAGAAAGTGCAAAGAGCCACCAAAATGATACATGGTGTAAACTAAAGAAGTTATAAAGAAAGACTAGAGCAACTAAATCTGTACAGCTTGGAACTGAGAATGAAGATCGGTGATATGATAGCCGCTTTCACATAGATCATGAGATATAGCAGGTAGAGGTGGTGGCATTTTTCTGAGGAAGAGTCGTAGTAATCCACAATGGTGGTAGGTTTAGAGGAAATGTGTGGAAGAATTATTTCACTGAAAGGGTAGTTTTTACGTGGATTAACATCTTTCAGAAATGATTGTACAGTACAGTAGAAAGTACATTTGGGATATATATATACTGTATATACTCGAGTATAAGTAAGTACTTTTTTTGTGCTAAAAGTACCCCCCTTGGCTTATACGGGAGTCATAGTCCTGTATGATGTCAATAAGTTATCCCAGTTTCTTGAGGTGAAATTAGCTTCCTCGGCTTATATTAGGGTCGGTTTATACTCGAGTATATATTGTATATATATATATATATATATATATATATATATATATATGCATATATATGCATATAAGGGTATACTAAGGGGATGATTCAATCCTGCGAAGGGACTGAAACTTTGGCCCTTTTTATATGCGGCTCTTATATGCGTACAGGATTGAATCGGCCCCTATAAACTATATTGGCCATGTGGCTATTATCTGCTGTCACCCTCTGAGACCACTGATATATGAATAAAACAACTGCCCACACCACACCTATTGGATTGGATGCATGTGCTTTGAAAGATGTGAATGCATTGATAACTGATCGTCCCCTCATTTTAACAGTTCTTCCCAAATGAATGATATCTTTGTTAGCCTTTGCCTCCTGTAAAGGAACAGCGCAAAACACTTTGATCTGTTATAACAAGAACAACATATGATAAGTCATCTAAATGGAATAATTATTTTTACACTAATCTCATCAGTTTAAAAAAAAATACTTAAAAATCTATTATTCACTATTAATTGGACGCTAACATAAATAGCACAAACATAATGATTAATGCCATAGTGCCAAGGTTGGATGTTACTATACTGTACATCACATTTAATTATTTATTTAAAGGACTTTATTATGTATATGAGATTCTCAGCTGCAAAATGAAACTGAGAGATGAGATGTTAATGATAATTAATGTAGTAACATTTCCTATTTCATGCTAAATTCATGGATGAGTAACTACCAGGAAATGCAATGGGAAGAATATTTGCAAGAAGTTCAACTACAAGAGTCTCTATGGTTTTATTTTTTCATTTCTATAACAAAAATGCTGAAATAGCTTATTGTGTTTCAAGATGGCATAGGCACACCTTTATTTATTGTTCTTTTAATAGTTGTTTAGTGCAGATGCATAGAGGATGTAGAGATTTTATTGGATGTTAAATAATTCTTGGTATCACCCAGGGGTCGCCGTGGAAATTAAGAAGAGGTGGTATAAATTTTAGAAGTGGCGGTATGCACAGAACCGCCAATATATATATATATATATATATATATATATATATATATAAATATATATATATATATATCCACATATACACCCCCACTTCGAGCCCTTGTATCACCAATTGACTGTGCTCTCAGAAATCCCAGGAGACCAGGCAAATCTCCAGGTTTTACCCATCTTATCCCCCACGTGATTGGTCTGTGAATTTATGATGTCACAGAATGGGCGGACTATATCAAGTAAAAGTCTGCAACCCTGCACTAGTACATACACAACATATGATCATGCCCCCTGCACTGATCCGTTTCTGGACTGCTTAGCAGACATTCCAATATATGTCGCCATGTGTTATCAGAGCGGTTAGTCAATGATAGTCTGATTATAGTCTAATTATTTTACAGTGTTGAATTTAGGGGGTCGATTCAATGTCTGTTTGCGTGTTATTGTTTGCGTAAGAGAGAAAAATTCTAGTTTTTTTGCTCGCGGGTCATTAAGCTGCGTATTAAAAAACGCGATCTTTCCCTACTGTAAGAGACAGGAAAAAGCACACATCACACTTTTTCCAGTATTCGTGCAGGATTGAATCAGCCCCTAGGTGAGATGGGAAACATATTTTACTATGCACCAAAGACAATTGTTTTTTAATTGCATTTTTTTTAATAATCATGTAAGTAACAACATTAAAGATTTGATATATCATTGGATCCAGACTAATGTACTACTGACTTACGTACTACTTTTACTTCCCCTGCAATTCATCATGGTTTTGCCCACTTATAACTACGCGTAATTATTTAAATCTGTCAAACTGTTGTTTTTGTATTAGATGTAGAGGTATCCCATGTTTGACACCAAAGGGAGATTGTGATAGCACCAAAGGGTTGTGTTGTGGGCCACAAAAAATGTGTGTCCTGTAAGAAGCTCCATCCAAGGGTGTGCCTCGCTTAGCTAGTACAACTATTTCACAATGACAGTATCAGTATGTATCGCTTGTTAAATTGTCAGTATAGGAACAGGTTCAGTATTTATTGTAAAGAATGTAAACAGGAGAATCACTGATATCTTTATCTTTATAGAGCTAGGACACAATTTATGTATTCTGTCATCACAGGCAATGTCTTATCTGCATCACGGAGGTTGTCTAACGCTTCAGGGAGTCAGGGAGGTCAACCACTCAAGGTGTCTTTAAGGTGTCTCAGGAGATATTTTGGGAGAACTACAAAGTATTTATATTTATTTGCTGGGAAATTCTAGCATGAGAATAAAAATAAATGGATAAACTATCAGCCAAGTTAACTAAAAATGTACCTGCCTTGCCTCTGTCCTTCAGGTCAAAACATTTTATGAAAATTGGACCAGATACAGACTTTGGGCACTATTGACTTACTCACAACTTTCTCAAGAGTGGGTAAAACCATGTTGAATCACAGGGGAGGTTTATTTTTGTTTTTTGCACTCAGATACTGACCAGCGTTACCGTTACATTGTTATTAGACTGCTGGAAACATCATCTCTCACCTGTAATACTGATTGCAACTAAAAAAAAATGTACCTCCCCTGCAATTCAACATGGTTTTACGCAGTAAGTCGTGAGTAAGTCAATAGTGCCTAAAGTCTGAATCTGGTCCATTGTGCATTTGATGATGTACCTCCCCTGAAGTTTATCATGGTTCTACCCAGTGTAACTTTCCCCTCTTATGCTTTTTCATTTGTTCATAGTCATTATTAATAACAGTATTTTTGCTATTTTACACAATGTTTAGGGTACAATTCCCACTTAATGTGCTAGTGAGAGAACTTGGAATCACTGTGCACCATAATAGGTCTGATAATGTTGTCCTCTTCTGACCCTTGATATAAAAGGAATGAGATAGTTTCTATATCGTACATGTAGCATAAATCCCAACAATGGCATAGAGGAAACCGGAACAAATAGGCCCTGTTCCCAAATATGTCCACCCCCGTCCTTCCCAACCCCCACCCCCATTTTACCCCATCTACTTCGAAATAAAAGATAATAGTACAAACTGTTTTTGCCCCTTTGTTGGCACTGCCCTTGTGTGAACTAACGTCCAGTATGTCTATTTGTCTTTCCTATTACAGTTCTTCTGTTTATATGTTTTTATATGTATGAAATTATGTTTAATTGGTGCAATATTCCCATTAAAGCACCATAGTAAACCTATCTGGTGATGAAATGGAAAGATCCCTCAGTTGGACACTAAATGATCTGATTTTACTGAAGAAGAGCTGATGCGTAAATGTACAAAATATGGAGCTAAAATATTAGGTTGACAATCATTTTTATCCTGCATTCACCCTGAGGTTGTCATGTACAGTAAGAATAAAACTGACCTAGTTTTCTTGGATTCCTGTCTGCTACACATTTCTCATTGCGGTTCATGTAGACAGCTCAGGCAGCATGACATAAACTGTATTAATGTTTATCTTGCTATATTCTACCCATGTATTTGTGTGCTGTAGGTCAGAAACAACTCTTCTTTAATGACCAATCTTGTGTAAAGGGATTTAGGCTTTATTGCTGCATTTAATGTGATTGACTGGGAAACCACAGCCATAGATGGACATCAATGAGGTTTTTAAGGTTACGGATAATAACTTGTAATTGGTTGTGAGCTGTGCAGATACAGAATTTGACTCACATCCACTAACCTCATGTGGCCCTTGTCACCCCACTAATACATAGACACTATTTGAAGCTCAATATAATTTGAAATCTTATATTTATCCCAGCATGTATAAATTGTTATACTGTGTTATAAACTATATATTATCTCAGAAACGATTCCAGTTACTCATACCCCGTTCACATAGACTACCCTTGTAAATCTGTTTTTAAAGAGCAGGGTTGTTAGCTGTGGATCTAAATTACCCTGGTAATTAACCCTGTTCACAGTGCTGAATTACCCTGGTAATTCACAAACTACCCTGGTAATTCACAAACTACCCTGG
>JABWIB010000027.1:39345-57397 GCA_016617825.1 Platyplectrum ornatum | reverse complement strand
TAGCCATTAGACTATTTTACTCATAAACTTAAAAAATGGGAAATTATTTGTGTTAGGGGTGCCTTGAAAAATTATTGAGACCCTAAGGGTGCCTCGAATTTGAAAGTTTGGGAACCACTGACTTACACTCTAATGGGTAAAACCATGATGAATTGCAGGGGGGTAAAATGAATGTTAGTGTTTGCATGCAGGGAGAATACTTTATTATTGCATTTTGCACACAGATACTGACCAGCGTTACTGTTACACTGTTATTACACTTGTGCTGGAAACATCTTCTCTAACCTGTAATACTGATTGCAATTAATTACATTTACCTCTCCTGCAATTCAACATGGTTTTGCCCATGAGAGAGTAAGTCATGAGTGTAAATCTGAATCTGGCCCAGATAGAGAATTGCCGACCCCTTTCTCTATCCGAAAGGAAACACTAGTAGAAATATGCATTATATATTTACCCCCTACACCAGTGGTTCCCAAACTGTGCACCTAGGGTCCCTGGGGTCCCTGGGGAAATGATTTTGTCTTAGGGGCGCCTTGAAAAAATTATGGAGACCTTAACGGTGCCTCAACTGAGAAAGTTTGGGAACCACTGCCCTACACTAAACAACATAGTGCAGATGCGCATTTAGGAATTCCTCTACGCATACACTGTCCAACTTCAGTAGATTCCATATGTAGCGATTACAAGAGGACTAGCGGAGTCTGTCTTTTAAGCTGCCATCAAACTAATAGTAATTGTTTTATCTGTGTACACATAAGAAACCTCCACACAGACCACCCAGGGTATAAGGAAATCAATATCCCGAAAGGAAGGAGAACGAGTTAAAAGGATTGTCGTCATTAGAAGGTAGCTGCTATTTATCACATATCTGCTGTGATCTTGGCATCAACACAACGTGTTGTGCAATACAGTAAATTCTTACTTAACTGATTACATTTAATTACCCGTGTCAGGATATGCACCCAGCTCCGTTTATCTACTGGGACAGCATAATTTCCCTTATTTCATGCCTCAGTCCTTGCATCCGTAATGTGTTTAAAACTGTTAACTTAAAAGAGCTCAGAATGATAGCCTTGGCACAAGAGAATACAAAAGCCTGTAATAACCATAATAATAGACTTGCTTGAAGGATACTGGTTGCCTTGACAACAATGTATGTGCAATACAAGATAATGTAACTGCTGGAGTGGAGCGTTCTGAGCTGCATATTAATAGTCCCAGCTTGTTGTGCGGATTTGCTGATGTGTGGCTGCGCTTTTCTCTGCTGCCCGAGACAATTCATTAGACAGAATCTGGCTGTCCTAATGTATCAGCAAAGAGCATTTTTTCTACNGAGGGGATATTTATAATGTAAGCACCCCTTTCAGCCATAATTTGTACTCCGATGAGGCGAAACATAACAAAATGCGTTTTCCTGCGCAGTATACGCAGCAGGACCCTTTGTTTCTAAGCTGCGACGCAGATGAAGACTTCTCCATGGAGATGTATGACGTACGATCCAGACAAGTGATGGGGATCAGAACCCCTCTATGTACAGCTTTGTGTAGTAGCGCTGAGGAGGCCTCCGGGACCTGACAACCACCTTAAGAACATTGATCCGTTATTCTTTAAAGGAAAGATGGAATATAAACGCGACATCTGGATAGGGTGCCTGCCATCTGACACATATATATAAAGCAAACCCAAACTACGTATGCAAGTTCCAGGGGAGCAGCCCCATTTCATGGTTGACCGCCCAATCTGACATGTACCTTGTCCTCATAAGGGGACAAAACCGTTTTATTTCCACCAAAAGTGGCGGGTGGTTCGGGGGCCTATTTATCCCAATTGTCGGCTGGTGGAGATAATAATGTACAATTTGCATCCATCTCTCACTAGTCCTCACACCCGACCCACCATTGCAGATGTGTCAGTACAGGATTCTGGATATTACATTTGAGGCGTGTTTAACTGTAAAACGTGAGTCTGAGTCCATCCCATATTTTTAAAGTAAGACAAATGTATTATGTTGTTAGACTTGACACGTTGGAGTGTTGATGTTCTTGCTGTTTTAGTTAATGTTCTGTTCTATTACTTATTATTATTTCATTTTTACTTTATGTTACTCAAATTACTAAAAGCACAGATCCATATCTAACCTTAACTGACCTGACGTTTCTCATTTTCTAACATTAAATTGCATGAACATTTACAATACTTGCTTTAATCAAAACCTTTTGATGAAAAAGCCGGCTGCAGTGAAAAAGCCGGCTTCTAAATTAGTGTAAACGCTCAATTTACAAAAAGGCTACTGAAAGCTGGTGTCAGAGGCTGCTTTTTAGAAGGGGTTTTTCCCTCCTATCCGGCTTTTTCAGTCAGTGTGAACACTACATAGCTGGCTTTCCTCTCCCATTGTGTTTGTGCAGCACTGATTGGCTCACACAGTCAGCTGTTTCCAGCACAATACCGTGGTTCTCCCTCCATAAGACCTACCCTATGTAAACAATCACAGCCAATCACAGCACATTTTCTGAGTAATGATGTGTACTTGTAGCAAAAAGCAGGGTTCAATGTGAACAGTCCATACACAAAAAAAGCTGGCTTTTTCAGCTTTTCTTAACAGTCCTTTTTTCACAGCCCCTACTTTTCGCATTTCCCCAGCTCTACACCCTGGCTCTTAAGTAATCTTTTTCAAGGCTGTGAACGAGGTATTAGAGTCCAAATTACAGTGCACTTCCCGGGACTCAGGCAATACATATATGGTCAAGTAACGGCACCAACCTTTCCTGCATTCTTTCCATGTGTTACACTGCATACAGGTATAGAGAAGAAACAATGCATGTACCTTTTCACCAAAGCTACAGGATACACCTTCTTATTTGTGCTCACCACTGGAATAGCTCCTGTATCTTCAGCGTGCAGTCTGGGTATTCATAGTCAGAAGTTTATATTTTACCCCTAGAAAGAACATGACCTTAGTTCACCCTAAGCGAAAATACTAAATGTGTAGGAACTGTCTAATTTAGAACATCAATAGTTTATTTACTATTAAATTATGACATGGAAGGAATTAAAAATGAGTATTTTTGTAAGTTTTTTTCTTGCCGTTTGCTGTTTTTTGGAAAATCAATAAAAACAACTTGGTTTAAAAAAAGAAGAGTGATTGTTACTTGGAATGGAGAACAATAAAATGTATCTCATTTATATATATATATATATATATATATATATATATATATATTTATTTATTTACACCAAAATTGGTACACATATGACTTATTATCTGCATAACCGATATTAGTGTCCAATTCACAGTTTTCCGGGTATCTGAGAAGAATAGTGACACTACCGTTTAAGTTCAGGATAAGCTGTCATCAGCATGAGGGGTGAGAAGTATTAAAAAATAAAATGTCCAAAATGACTGACGTTAGTGTCAAATCCATAGTTTTAAGCTAATTGAAAATGTATATGTTCCTTAGACTGTCCATTAACATATAGTATATGGATCTTCACAATAGTTCTTTTAGGGGTTGGGTAGTGAACTTAAACATGATATATATATTAACTCACAAATGCCCATTAACTGCAGGATGGTATTGTGTCACATTAGATAGACCTCTGGTCAAGCACTTTTTAACTTTTATGAACATACAGTAGTTAGATTTACTGCACATTAGTTGGACGACCACTACCATACCTGAGACTGCAAAGCTGTTGGACAGGACATACCTGATCTAAAGGGATAGAAACATTTTGAACCAAACTATATATTTCAATCAATCAATTAAAACACATTTGTAATGGATGGGGTTAGTAGGCATCAAAAATATGCAGAATATTTAAAATAAAAATAAAATAAAATAAAAATTAATTCTGAAATCTTTATAATAAGATTACACTCACCTATAATAACCCTGTCGCTTTAAATTGCAGTAGCAGCAATTGTTTGTGTCTGTATAATATTTAAAAAAATATGTTTAAAGACAAAAAATTTTTATTTTCAGATACTTAAAGTACAGTAATATATTTAGAATATCGCCTGTATACAACACCCCAATGATTTATTCCACTATTTTCCCAGTCAGACAACAATAAAGGGAACACATCTGGTTTAATCCTAGCATTAGAGATAACCAATTTGTTCTTATTGATCAGTTCTGTACTATGTCTTATTTTCTTGTTACTAGTCACATAAACTATTACAAACATAGCATGGTGGGGTGACTCTTGCAATGGGTTCCAGATTCGATCCATTAAACAAGGGAGCAATTCAAAGACATTCATCTTTTTTACTTTCAAGATATCAATCGTGCTTTACTCTAACATCCCATGGCTCGTTTATCACCATTTCCTAGACAGGCCTAAATAGAAATGTTACAGTTCACCCCACACTGGTCCTTCCATGCCTAATGACTACTTAGTTTGTAATGTGTCTATTTATTGTACAGCCAGGCTTGAGCAGCTGGTATCTTAGAAGCCAGTAGAATTGTATGGGATGGTTAAAGGTGAAATGATAGAAAAGTACATGAGAATGTGATAATGGTTCTCCGTGAGTCTCTTGTCAAGCATTAATTAGGTTATGTAATTTCATCTCATGGTTTGCAAAGTCCCATATTATGTGATGTCCAGCATATTATGTGATGTCCAGCATGGAAAATGAAACATTTCAAGCTCATTTCATATTCCATAAAGGAGAATGTCACCTAGAATCTCATTGGAAACGTCTCATTTTTTCTTTTTTCCGTAGTTTACTAAATCTTGCTCCTGGACTTAGTTAATGGAGTGCAAGACTAATAAGAGATAAATCATTTCAAATCACGGCATAAGCAGTCAACACATCAGGCAATTCTCCTGGTATTCCAGGGAGAGTCGGAAAATCACCCAGGACTTAAAGTCCCGATCAGTACTATGAATGGGCAGGAATTAATGACATTGCCCCCACAACATACATCACACCTTCTGCCCACCCCCTGCTTTTGACTCTTTGTCTATCTATCTATCTATCTATCTATCTATCTATCTATCTATCTATCTCATATCTATCTCTCTATTTATCTATCTATCTCATACATGTCTATCTAACTCATATCTATCTATCTATCTATCTAGCTATCTATCTATCTATCTATCTATCTATCTATCTATCTATCTATCTAATACATGTCTATCTATATCTATCTATCTATCTATCTATCTATCTATCTATCTATATCAGATCTATATATCTATATATATGTCTATCTATCTCTCTATCTAACTATCTATCAATCAATCAAATCTATCTATCTATCTCATATCTATATATCTATCTATCCTTCTATCTATCTATCTATCTATCTATCTATCTATCTCATATCTATATATATTTCTATCTATCTATCTATCTATCTATCTATCTCATATCTATCTATCTATCTATCTATCTATCTATCTATCTATCTATCGCATATCTATGTATCTATCTGTCTATCTATCTATCTATCTATCTATCTATTTCCACAGTAGCTAAAAATGTTGCTTTATAAAAAAAAGAATGATTTTTGACACTGAGACCTCTATATGTAGTAATATAGCCAGTGGGGAACATAAAATTGACACACAAAGACCATACTTTCTTAAAGGTGACGAGTGGTTTTCCATGAGTTATACTCTGATGGATACAATGTTTGCCAGATTTGCAGAAACGCACAAATCCGGAGTAAAACCATGGCAATAAATCATGCTTTATATTTCATAGTTTCACATACAGCGGCCAGATGTTAATATATAACTCTCACTAGAGAATCGATGACATTTTCCTCTTCCATCATTTAACCATAGTAAGAGTCAAATAAGTAGCACACTTAGCATTACAATTATCCAGAATTGCTGGCAATGTGCAATGAAAGCCTTGGGTGATTTACAGATTGATATAAGGAAAATAATGTAACTGTTTTTCATTATTTGTTGAAAATGAAGTGGGAGAATAATACATTGTATTTGAATGGATGCACTTAATTCTATATAATTATACTGTAGCTTTATTCACCTCCCATGAAATTCATTATGGATTTTCCCAGGTGTAACTTTCCTCACTTATCAAGTCTGCATCTGATTTATAATTATAAAGTAGGATCCTGAGGACAGAAGTCCCCTGCATGTGAGGCCAGTGGCCACTCTTCATACATACACAGGTATTAAAACAGATTCTTAAGGATCTGGCCCTAAGTTAATGGCCACTCTTCATACAGGCATTAAAACAGATTCTTAAGTCTGGATCTGNTAAGTTAATGGCCACTCTTCATACAGGCATTAAAACAGATTCTTAAGTCTGGATCTGGTCCTAAGTTATTGGCCACTCTTCATACAGGCATTAAAACAAATTCTTAAGTCTGGATCTGGTCCTAAGTTAGTGGCCACTCTTCATACAGGCATTAAAGTTGTTGATTTAACCAACTAACTGGTCATCTGTTTGTGGTAAGACATAGGACCAGAAATCTAAAAATAAGAGCGAATTAGAAGGAAACTTACACCAGGGCTAAACATTGTGGACCATACATGGTACATACATGGAAACATTGGACTGTCTATTAGGTACTGAAGAGATAAAGTTAAGCAATATAAAAAGTTTTTGTACCGTATCCTGCTCCCACGCATCCATACAGCAGTGCAGGTGTACGGGGAGGGGGAGTGAACTCTCAATGTCGGAAAAGGTAGGGATCCGTGCAACTGCTGACCACAGGAATCAGAGCAGGTCCTGCCTGCTTGATTTTTTAAAATGGTCCGCACATGCACATCTGGGCCTACATTTACTAAGCAGTGAGATTGCAGGGAGATTGAAAAGTGGGGACGTTGTCCATAGCAACCAATTAGATTCAAGCTCTCAGTTTCATTTTACATACAGCAACCAATCAGATTCAAGCTCACATTCTCCAGTATATATATATATATATATATATATATATATATTTATATATATATATATATTTATATTATAAATAACAAGATTTGGGAAGTACTGAAGCCAAAGTCATTTGCTTATAATAGCTGGCAGCATCTTGTCAACAGATTAAGGATTAGTAGATGGCTACTGGCAAAACCCAATTAGATATTCCACTGAGATTTAATGCTTCAACCCGAGAAGCTAAATATTTACATTTCCTGATATGTTGTAAACGTGCTGTGGCATTTGTTGTGTTATTTAGCTACCAAGGAGGACAGCAAAATATAGTAGCAGTATATTACATATATTGTTACGAAAATACTGAATTATTCTCATTAGCCTGTGTCTTCGGGAAGTTTACAGACTAAACTATCTGCTATACACAAAAACACAATTATATTAGTATTGTAAGCAGCCAATAAAAGGACCATTGTGAATCAGATGTCCAAAGCCCACTGCGCCGGTTCATCTCCCCCGCCGACCTAAATTAGCTTGGGAGGAATAAAATTTAAGAATAGGCACAGGGTTTGTTCACTCCCCTCCCCTCACAGTTCTCATGTACAAATAAAAAATAGTCATAGAAATTTCTCATGGAAAAGTAACTATTTGGGTCTAGATTTACTAAGCAGGGAGACTGCAGGGAGATTGAAAATTGGGGATGTTGCCCATAGCAACCAATCAGATTCAAACTCTCAGTATCATTTTACATATTGAACAATGTGAACTTCTGATTGGTTACTATGGGCAACATCCACAATTTTCAATCATTTTCAGACAAAGGACAGAAAAGCATTGCAATTAGCAGGTCATTAAAAGGAAGTAATTGTAATGGGGCTGTGAAATTAAACCTGAAGAAAGGCAAATATTATAACCCCATACCAACTAACTTGCCATGGTCAGTGAGTGGGACACATAAGCCCCGCCTGCTACCACTGGCGACTCCGCCCCTGCTACGCCTGACTCTGTCTCCTCCCACGCCCAACCAAAAAGCCCCGCCCCTTTTGTGCCACGAGTCACTGTCAATTATAAAAAACAAAGTTTGTCCCCTTAGCGGGACAAACTTGTAGTCGGGAGGGACAGCGGGACAGTTGGGAGGTATGTAACCCACTTAACCTTTTTTAGTCGTCTGGCTCCAAAGAGAGAAAACATGAGCAAGAATGTTCCTCTAAGCATGTTACGCACACAATGGGAATCATTCCCTAACAATTGTGGCCCCTCAAAAATAAACGTTATTAATAATAATAATAATAATAATAATAATAAATCATTTTTTTTACATACACATATCTTTAGCTATTAATATAAAATAAAATGTTTTCTTGTTCAGGAATCTAATTTGTATTAAAAAAAAAAAAAACATTTTGTGAAATAGAGAAGAAAAAAAAAAATACAGCCAGAGGCAAAAATCAGACAGTTTTCGGGAAATGCTGTTGTGTTCATCAAATGCAATTTGCTAATGACATAATTTTTCACACACAATAGATTGCGCTACATGACTCCGTCCTGGGGCTTTTTAAGTTTTCTGCAAATGGCATATAATAAAATTGACCTATAAACATTGCACCTCACAATGGAAATGTATTCAGGGACGCTTGCTATTATGGTTTATAGACAACCACTTAGTAATCACTTAATCACTGAGAATAACGTTTATTTTGATACCATTATTGTCTACCGCATCAGATAAACAAAAGTGTCAGCACTTTATATTATCACTTTGATAACAGCTTTAACTTACCACAGCACTAATGATGGAGCAGATGCGGATTTCAGACGAATTAGGCACATGGGATGTGTAACACCTAGGCCTATATTTACTAATCTGCAAGAGTGGAAGTGGATGTGTTGCCCATAGCGAATTAGATTCCAGCTGCCATTCACCAGTATGTAAAAGAAAACTGAGAGCAAAAATCTGATTGCTGTGGTCAACATCCCCACTTTACCATTCCCTCAGTTTAGTAAATATCTAGCGTTCCCAAGTCAGGATACGATCCAATAATATTTATATGGATTTCCTTTTGTTTTGGGGGTGTGAACAGTCATTGGGTTCGTAAAATCAACAGACGATTTATACACACAACATGTAAACTGGCTGTCATCATTAATTATGGTTTTGGGCCAATACCCTAAAAAGGTATAGTAATGTTACCTGTGCATTGAGTAGGTTATGGAAGAATTAAAACAGCTGAGAACTTGTCCATCCTCAACCAGTTCAAAGAATAACTTGGATGCATTAAACACACAGAGACTTAAATTATAGTTACAAAGTGGGGAGCGGTCTCTGATTAGAATTGGAGGCTATAAAAATTTGGGCTGAAAAGGCGGCCACAGAAGTAATGGGGGTCACAGATCTTTGCATAATGCAGTTATAATTACCCAAAAAAAACACCCAATGGTGATAATCAAGGCAAATAGAAAAACTATGGCACTAATCTGTAACATATTCTAAACCCTGCCCTGTTGACAGAAAGTCCCCTTCCACTACCTCATTTTAATCTCCCGTATTTGCAGGTATTTGCAGGGGCACATTGATCAGCCCGTTCAGATTGACAGTGTATTCCCAGTGTAGACTGACGGAGACCCAGGTCCAAACCTGGAAAAGACAGCTTTTACCAAGTAAAAGACACAGGTTTTAAAAAAGGGGCTTTTCAGATTACTGACAGAAACCTGGGTATTTCATAAAACTTGAGAATTTCGTGAAATACCCAAGTCATATGAAGGGGGTATAATCCTTCATTCCACCCAGACCTAGACAAACTATTGTACTTATGGTACTGATCTAGAGATGCAGTTATGCACATGCCTGGATACCATATAGGTAATGGGTAATGAAAATGACAAGATTTTATTTATGCTTTTTGATCTTGATCAGGGCCTATTTGTCAGTGGTGATGGTGTAATGCTTCTGTAGTTAGAGACATCACATAATGGATAATCATGGCCGTTTTTCCACAGTCCCGCACCAAGGCTGATAAGAATGGCCCAGCAGCGATCAGATTTTTCCATGAAAATGAATATTACAATTACAGTTAATGTAATTTTGGATCATTTTGCCATTTCGAACATTATACAACTGGATCAGTTATAGTAACATATGTGGCCAACATAGACACTTAACCGCATCTGATTCTTTATAGCTGTATTGCATTCAGTTTTTGGGTGAGGGATGTAGAAGACATGCGAAAGAATGTATAAGTCTCTGACAACATGGATAATAGCGTAAAAAATCTTCTTTTCTAATGAGTCTCGTATTCTTTGTCCTTGTAAGATCTACATACATAATTAAACATACACAGAGGTATGCGTAGCTTGTGACAAAGCCTTACATCAGACTCCTCGCTTTAATAAAATCCACGGCAAAGCAAAGTAAAAAAAAAAACCTCAGTGGATAAAATTAGCTTAAACTGCATGTGGAAATAATAAGGGTTATTAATCAAGTGGCAGCAAAGTGAATATTGCTCCACGGATGTCTTAATTAGCACTGAAACACTAGACATGGCATATAAACTTGCTTACTCTGTTTTTTTTTAGACTTTAAAGAGATCTCTCCCACCTCCTAAGTATCTTACTTCACAACAAGTATCTTTACTACACTACAAAAAGTGTCCATTCAAGCTTTGACAAAATTAAAAGTAGGGGCTATATTGTGAATATGACCGTATAGGTATATGTGTGTGTGTGTGTGTGTGTATTAGTACAAAGGAGGCCATCCCTGGATTGTATATTATTGCGACTTTCATCAGGGCAGCAAGAAAAGATAGGATCAAAACCAGAGCAAAAACCCAGAAGAATAAATTGGCAATCTACTCACCCATTTAACCCTTCGGGTGCAATTGTGGACAATTTGCAAATCCAGAAGCATTCTCTTTGTAGTAATGTTTTCCCCCTGTCACCTCCACTGATGGAGGCCAGAATGGGGTCAATACCCATGTACGATAGGTCCTTCATTTGGTGATATCTTCCCAAAATATAGTTTATTTATTTCCTAATTATGAAAAAAAATTGGTATAATATTTCCCCTTTAGATAATTAGTCATTAGTTGAATCAAGGTCACGCAAATTATGATCAAAAACTTGAATTTAATTTTGATGAACATCAGTTTTTGCACATTATGGGAAGTATATTCTTATGGACATCACATAATCACATAATATTCTTATGGACATCACATAATGTTCTCAACTTCCCTTTCAAGAACACACTGAAGTGTAGGAGGCTTAAGTATACCATTGCTAGATTGTTCAAGAGTTCAAATTCTGTGAACACAGTAATGAAATGGACTCTCTGAGACGCTAACTAGACTGTCATAAAACATGTCTTTCACCCTTCTATTACTAGTTACTGTGTCCCATAGAGTCACTGTAGAGGTGGTAGAGGTGTCCCTAGATGTGATAATGTGGTTTAAGCATAACTAGTCATAATCTTTCATTGGGGGACACCCTGTTGACTCTCTTTTGCCGCTGGTTGTGTTGGGTGTGTTGAATTTGGTCAATGTTTTCCTGGTAGCAACATTTGTTGTAGACGCTTGTGACAGTCATGTGGAGCTCTTTCTATCTATTAAGAACTGCGTCACTTGTATATATTACATAGAACTTTGGATGTAACTTGGTTGCCAAAATCTTGTCATCTAGTTAGTCCTGAAGAGAGAATTAAGATCTTGATCTATATGTCCAGCATACTTAGTGGATTCACCACCTCCTTCCGCTACTCCAGCTTCTTCTCCTGTAGTTTAATTAAAAGTATGTCCTGAAAGACATGGGAATGTCTGAATTGACTTCATTGGCTGTAATTCCTAGGGTTTTCAGTATCTTTAATAAGACAGGGTTTGATGTGTGGCTGTAAGGTATGTCCACCCCCTGTTCATATCGAATGGCTTGTTGTGTATGTCTTGTTCCTTCAGTCGCTGAAACATACATATGGTGGAATTCCTTCCTTGCAGTTATTTTCTGTGTGCCACACAGTCATGACTCATTACACAGTCATGTAGGTTTTACCCACTTGTTTATATATATGTGGATACCTGGATAGTCTGTAAATGGCATTTTTAGGTTTTTAGGTGTTCAGTAAACATCAGAGTATGGTAAGATGATGTTTTAATGGGAAAATGGAGAATGTCTCGATTTGAAATAAAATTGATGGGAGGAACAAAGTCATGCCTTGGTTTGACTCAAGACCCCAAAATTCGTATCTGTCGGATTTCACACAATCCAAACAGATTATCTTTAATCTATCCATACTATCCATATTTTTATTGCATTTTTATATTTAACATAATTTGTTTGTTTGCAGAACTTTCTGTAATAGGTTAAAATAATGGTGTTTAATGTCATGACACTGAACCAATGACTCACCAGGTGGTACCTTATGCGGGTTCATGCTACCATAATTTCAAGTAATTTTAGCATGAACGTTGAGTTTTATTGGTTTAGACAGAGAAGAACATGCCTGAATGGAGCTGGAGACAAGGATACTAATAAAAGTGCCCTTATATGTCAAAATAGTTTATACATAGCAGAAAAGTCATAGTATGTTACTAGACAGTAGTTTCATTGTTCATGTCTATAAGTACAGTTTGTTCTTCAAGCAATATTGCTCCACACAGGATAAAGTAGACCATGAGGAATACAAACAGACTTTTAGTTATATACAACATGTATTTGAACCATTTTATGATTATAATACTGTAGTCGAACACTTTAGTTAATATATGTTTGTACACATTTGACATGCAAAGATAATTATGAATATTAAGAGATATAAGTCAGAGATAAATGTGTTTATAAGTCATTACAATGGCCTCATCTGTAATACTTTATTCAGGTTTTGGAGGACATGCCAACAGAAGAACATAAAAATATTAGAGACTGTTTAAAAAAAAAAGCAACTGTAATGGTAAAAGGCATGTACAAAACATCAGAGAAATACTCCAGTAGTTATACACATGTATAGCTTGATGCGGATAAGAGACAGGGGGAATATAATATCAGGGTTTAAATATATATAAAGGGGTTTATCCATGTACAGGAGGGTGGTATTTTCTAAAGAAAGACACATTTTCTACAACAAGGGCATGTGTATAACTGGAGAGTGGAAAGTTTCTATAAAATTAGTATAATGTGTACCGGTAGTTAAAAAATGCTACAGCCTACTGGTTGAGATGACAAAGAGTGACTCAGTAGAAAATGTATAAATGATTGGGATAACTATATGGATATTATATTGAATCACTTGGAGATTAGCAGTTAGTGTTTATAGATGCGGAAGGTTAGTTCAAAGACTATGGACCAGATTCACATCTTTAAGAATATTTTCCCATTGTGATCCGTTACTCTGGGTACTTCTTTGCCATTCGTGACATGCTTTTCATGTTTTGGTAAGGGTAAAAGTGGTCGTTCACAAGAATGACTTCGTTTTTGTCAATAGCGGCACAGAAAAAATTTTTACAGGTATTTTTCTTTCTTTTTTGTAAAGAAACGAACATCAGTGATCAATCAGAAAATCCATTTGATCACCAATGTCTTTTGTTTACATTTCCCGGCGTTTTGTCGCCGATGGGGTTTTTTATGCGTCCATCCACGGACCGTTTTTTTACCAAAGCCCACGAATACCGTGGGTTTTGAGTGAGATTTGGCCGTGAATAGCCACCTTAACACTTTTAATGCCTGTAGAAGTACAAATATTTATGTATATTTATGTCATTTAAGCATTTTATTTGCTGTATTGTCCAAATGTTATTGATTAATGGTTTTATAATAAGGAAGGATGGATTGCTCTTTAGCCTCCTTCAATCAACAATAACCACTTATAAATTCACAAAAAGATTTAGCCAACTAGTAAAACATTATTTTTATTAACATCATTTATTCTAAAGGCATACTTTGAGAGAGCTCTACAGCTTTTTCTTGGTTCTAAGTCTTTCTTTGATGTCTGATGGTGATACACGTTATAAATTTGTTTGGTTATTTGTCATAGATATCAATTGATTATATCCACCGAAATCATGCCACTGGAAAGTCTAGCAATGAAAAAATGTACAATGAGAATGTTTTTCACCAATTCATTAAAAAAAATTGTAATGAGGGTGAAATTGTTGCATCTTGCTTTATTGCCACTGACACAAGCATTGCTTCTCTTAATTTATACATAGAGAACAGGGAATAATTATATCCTCTGTTCTAAATCTATTATCTTTTTGAAATATAATTATTTTCACAACACAATAAAATAGCTTTACTTTTCCAAAAGTTGTAAATTAATTATTGACTTCAGATACTGTATTTTTTGTTTTAATTAGTCATGACCAAAAATACTGTTCTCTGGTAAAATGTGCCTAAAGAAAATAGTTGTGTCATCACTACTAAAAAATGTTGTAAGATAGCATGATTAATGCATATTATAGCGAATATTGTGGATTGTCCTAGCTAATGTTCTGCAACCGGTAGAAAATCCAATTTATTATTTGATTGTGTGCTCATTGCTATTTATTGATTGCAGTTTTGGTTCATAGTTATACATTAATAGGATTGTAATGAATTATTCTGTTGTTTTTCAGCTCAACATCAAATCAAATAATTGTTTGTGGATTTTCATCATCAACCACTGAAAGAGGACTTTCTTGACATCTTTGTAACCCTAGTGAAGTCAAAGAGAGCCGCGAAGCTGCTGTCCACGTGGACTGGTGCTGAAATCTCTCGTCTGGGTGTCAGGCACTGCCATTCCAAACCACGAGACATGGCAACAAATGGAACTAAGGTGGCAGATGGACAAATTTCCACGGAGGTCAGTGAGGCTCCAATCACGAATGATAAGCCCAAGACCCTGGTCGTTAAAGTACAGAAGAAGAGAACAGAAGATCCAGAGAGAGATACATGGAAGGGAAGGTTTGACTTCCTAATGTCCTGTGTTGGTTATGCAATTGGTTTAGGAAATGTCTGGAGGTTCCCATATCTCTGCGGAAAGAATGGAGGCGGTAAGATTTTCTCTTTATTTCTCAATGTACAAATGTGACCGTCATTGTCGCAAGATGCACCACATGTAGATTTGGAGAAGTTTGTCAAAAAGCTGCACTAATGCGTAATAGCACACAGATGGTCCAGCCATTGACAATGGTTATCTTCTATACTAGCTATTACTATTGGAACTGCAAATTGGTTACTCATTCAAGTCTAAAGTTACTTATTGCTGATATGTCCTATATATGTGTTTTCTTAAATATTTATAGCAAAATAAACCAATACTATTCATAATTGGAGTCAGTGAGTCATATAGACAGAGGCGGTGGGTTGTTCGTGTTTGCATGTTACTAATATATATATATATATATATATATATATATATATATATATTCCTAATTAGAATAAACCCAGACCATAATTTGCAACAATACCCTAATATTCAGGTATTAAATAAAGGAATTGTAGTTTATGATCAAAGTACCCCCAGAAAAAGACGAATACACAGCTCTGGATCAATATCTTGAGATCTTTAGTCAAACTATAGTTCAAACTAGGGCAAAGTTCCTGCATATGAATTCACTCTGATGACACTTGTGATTAATTGGCTGGTTTAATATTTTGCATTTATAATTTGTTTTGTTTCATCATTTATATTTTGTTTTCACCACGTGATGACTTTGGTAGTATGAGGTTAATAAATTCAATAACTATTAATAACTAATAAATTCAATTGTCCATATGACTTGACAGCTAGCTGTCTCAGGCTGTAGGCTTTCAATATTATATTGATGGTTAAATTTAATCAAAAACCTGTAACCTATTTACATTGGTCAAAAATAACCCTACACGACTTCACCACTTCCCTCTGATCCTTATACCATTGCTATGTTTTACATACAAAACACCTTTCTTTAGATTTAGACTGTCAAATCATTTGATCAAACTGGTTTTATCCTTTAAAAAGCTTGAGCTACTTATTCAAATTCGATTTTTGAGAACTTCATATTATATGGGCCAAGCTAACAAGTTATATAAGAATCCTTACAGAAATCAGTATCCAACTCCTTAACAAGAAAATTATTATCTGTATAAGCTCAATGGAGCATGAATAAGAAGTGAATAGGATGCCAACACTAGCTTTGAATTTCAATGCTAAAATTAAAGTGGTCTGACATCTTCTCTGTATTATGACCGGCCGCTCTCAACAACCCCCTACAGTTTAAATACATTCACGCAGCAAGCCATCACAATAGAACATCTCTGCAATTTATTGGTATTACACCAAAGGCTATTTAAAAATTCCAGGGGTCCTTTTTGAAAAGGCAAAATAAACTTGTAGTTATTGGTTGGTTGACCAGTTGTGACATAGAGCAGTCATTCACAGAAATACAGAAATATTAATATATATGTGTGTGTGTGTGTATATATATATATATATATATATATATATATATATATATAAATTTATATTATTTGTAAATATAAAAGTTGTTGTAGGTCAAGGTCTCCACCAGCCACCTGACTTCCGCTTATAGGACGTAAGTCTGGATCTGAACTGTTACGTCAATGTGTACAATTAGGCTCTGAATTTCACACAGTCACTTATGTGAGTCTGAGCAAACATGTTCATGTCTTTATCTACATCTTAACGTTTGTCCTCAGCAGAAAAGGCTCCATAGCCTGCACCCAGCTTGTCTGCTTTTTCATTTTCCAATCTTTTGTGTGTTTTGGATTGTACAAATGTGCGTGTGTTTCATTTAAATAAAATGTTCTCTAGAAATGGAATGGAACAACTCTTGGTGGTGGTACGCAAGAGAACTGGGCTTATATAGAGTTAGAGCATCCAGAAATATTTGTTTTAAATATATCCAATATTATATGGCAGAGGAAACAAGGGTCTCAAAAACTATGTAAATGCTAATAGTAGGATTATAGTGATTGGTCAGTGGCACTTTCTATACTGGTTAAATGGTACAAACCTAAAAAAAAGGTTAAGAAACACTGTAAATCATGCATGTAAACATTTTGATTTAATTAATGATTAATTGTTTGATTTCAATCATGCAACCCTGGTTTTATGGAATTTATAATGGTCTTTCATTCTGTCTACAAATCCATAGCATTACTTTACTGCATGTTTTACATTCTGCTTTACATCCACATTTATCAGGGACATCTCTTTCTAAGCAAACGTTTTTTTACATTTTTTGATTTAAATCATAATTTAATCATTTGATTTAAATTGTTTGACTTAGTTATCGAAGATCATAGCAGGGTATGCATTGATATCCCTGCATGGGAGAGGGGAGTGACAGGGAAGTTCACTTACCTCTCTCACTGACCCATTAACATAGACCTTCTATAACACATAGCGCAATAGATATACCATTTAACAAGATGGATATAGCATACATTAGAAACAAATGTTGGGTATAACATTGTATTATTGTGTATGGTCCCATGATTATGTTTTCTTTTTTCAAATCACATCACATTATTTAATTAGATTTTATAACATTTCTAATTTTTATTGATCAATGATGGAACAATGCCAGAAAAAAAATTGTAATATGTAATAAGACTTGATAAAAATCACAATTACAATAGTGTGTAAGCAAATATCACCATGGTCATTGGTTGTTGGTAGTACTGTTATATATATTGATATGTTATGGGTTGTATACCAAGCTATAGACATGTATAGCAAAGTAGTCAGGTTAGGAGTTCGTTACTCATATAAGCATTGTATATATGTACAAAGATGACCTTGACAATAAAGATATTATATATTATAAGCTATGAAAATGGCTTTGGATAGCTATCTAATGCAACATTTTAGGTGTGTACCAGTTACCCACTATATAATCTGGTTAAGTACTACTGAAAAATCCCACTATATCCTTATTAATTACTCCACAATCTCTTTATTCACCTACATCACTCCTTCACACTCATTATGATCCTGCAATTAGCAATTCAACTCCTTAACTATTATACCCCGTTCAGATTGCCTGAAAAAGGCGTCGTTTTCAGCGAAAACGACGCCTTGAGTGGAAATGGCGCCGTTTCAAGGCAATCTGAACGATGCCTTTTTAAAACGGCGCCTACCGATCGGCGGCTTCCAGAGCCGCCGAAAAAGAAGGATTTTCGGCGGCTTGTCGCCGTCCTTAAAGCAATCTAAACACGCTGAAG
>JABWIB010000027.1:16774-38170 GCA_016617825.1 Platyplectrum ornatum | reverse complement strand
AAAAGTAGTCTTATACGCCAGCAAATACAGTATATATATATATATATATATATATTATACCATACAAAAATACTAAATATAGTGGCTAATGCTTAATGTAGAACCAACTCAAATAGATAGCCTGAAGACTAGCTTATAGAGCTAACTTACAAATGTAGTATGTACAGTCTCACACTAGCAAAGATGTCATAGCCCTGTATGCAATTAATCTCAGCAGCTGTCACTGAAAGATCCCAGCGGTCTCTTCTATGAGATATAAGCAGGTGGCAGCCTATCAGATGGTGATTACCTGGAGGGCAGAAAGCTCCAAGCTAACAAGACTTACAGCCCCTGTCTTGGTTTTCACCTCTTTGCTTTATTATTTGAATCATTAGTAGAACATCTGCTTTATATATTTATCAGATGAGTTTTTAATACATAGTACTTTTATATTATCTATTCATACATTGTATTGACAGTATAGACCATAGCTGAAGCAGCACTACCTGTACTATTGCCATACACCACCCCTATCTTCCCACTCACCGCTGATACACAGGACCTTTATGGAGGTCGGGATCCATAGGATTCATATCCGTAAAGGTAGAATGTGCAATAAGTTTGTATCAGTGTTCAAAGTGGAAATATAGAAGTGGCGTATGGCATCATACATCCCCACTTCCAGCCGTGGTCTGAATCAGATCCTATGTGATGTCTCTGGTGCCCAAAATGTTATATCAGGTACTGGATCCTTGTTGACTCCCACAAGATAACATTAGTTATCTACTACTTAAGTAGTAACTCACCATTCTAAACTTGGTTATTTCCTGGTTATAATGACTTTACTAAACACTATCTGGGGTATTTATTAATGACTTATCACTTCATTTTTAAGTGATCACTTCAAAACAAAGTTTTTAATATTTACTACATCAGGACCGGCATGGAAGCATTATGTTTCCATACCGGTCGTAGTATAGAATGAATGCTATTACATGCCCGCTGTTCTTTAAGTTTATCACCCCACTTAGTAAAGTACCGCCATTTGTATATGGTGTAATAGTTAGAATTCCTGCGATCCCCCCACTGACCTCCATTTTCCTCAATCTAATAGCTGCGAAAAAGCAACTAATCAGAATCTAGCTGACATTCTCTATTATGTAATAGGAAAGTGATAGTAAGACACTCATTGGTTTATATAGGCAACATCTTCACTTTTCCACAGCTAGCCCAAAGAGTCATCTCACATGGGAAGAATTCTGAATGTCTTCCGCAACTTAGCTTCATTTGGTGCATCAAAGAAATGCTGTACTTTATTTACTAGAACATAGTAAGTAAAGTACAGCATAGTAGAATGTGAACTAAAGGACAAAATGGAGTACAAGAACAGTGCAAATATAAGTACAGATAAAAATGAAGTAGAAAGCAATGAAAATGAAGGAAGGTTGAGATAGGCTGTTCCAGTGTAAGGGGGCAGCTTGGGAGAAGTCCTGGATGTGTGAGTGAAAGGTAGAAATCATGTGGGATGTGAGGTGTTGGTCGCCAGCAGAATGGAGGGGACAGGCAGGAGAGGTAGGGAGCAGGAAAGTCATATGTTGAGTTTTTTCATCCTTATCCTTTAAAGAATTGTAATAAAGCACATAATAATAATAACAGAAATATGTATGGCCTTATGATTTAATAAACATTGAGATATAAACGTATCGTATAATTCCTTTCTTTGCATATTTTAATTTTAAATATAAAGTCTGAATTGGCAGCTGGTTAGAAAAAAGCGCATTATCGGATATCCAATCGTAGGGATAAGAACTTCACACTGTTCTAATTACACAACAGCTCTGAAGTGCTGCATGTCTGTACTGCATGGAGCTTAATCTCCAGGCTGAAAGGATTATCATGAGAACTTGCTTCTTAGTAAAATGTCACCATACTTATTTTACCAAAAGCTTCATTTTCTGATTGAGAGCAAATTTAGCCATTTAACTATTACTTCTATCTTTGACGTTTATTAGCACCATAGCCTCCACATATAATAAAGCATGTCACATTTACTTAGAGCATAGATACAATCCATGGTACTAGTATAACTGGTGGTGCTTGGATCACTGGGGTATATTTAAAAAGCAGATATACTGCCCAAATATGAAGCAAACAGCTGTCTACTTTATATTTTAGCAGTTTCTCTGCATTTCGATATATAAAAGACTTACCTAAGCTGATTAGTGTCATCAGAGCTGTACCCATGAATTGCTATGGGGCAAGCGTTTCGTTGAATTGATTATCCCCTCATGTATCTTGTTGCTCCTCACTGGGTGATCTCAGACTTTGACATCTCAGGTTAACTCTCTTGTTAGATCAGTCCTAAACTTCATCCCCTTCTCCTCCAGGAAAGCAGTGATTGGTCTACCTACAGTCATAATTGACCTGGAAGAAAAGGCAAAATCCACCCCTTTCACCTCCAGATTGCTCAGAACATTTTGACACCCAGTACTATCTGTGACAACCCCAAATCAGCAAAAGTAGTAGGCTTCATAGCAGGACCATGTTAAAACCAAACATGGTAGCATGGTGGTGGGACAGAAGTGTGATTTATGCAAATCAAAACCAAAACCCTGTCGCCTGAACAGCACAGTAATACCTATTCTATGGATGGGCAGGGTATATTCTGGTATGGTAAGTCCAGCCCCTTGTATAAGCCTTACCCCCTCCAGACTGGAAGGGGAACAACAAAGCAACATAATCTTAAAAAATCCTTAGTCGATAAACAAGAGTAACTTCTTTCTAGCATTGATTTGCTATATCATACTGTATGTCCTCATGATTCATCAGCAAGGGTTAGCTGGTAGATTTTGGTTAGCTGGTAGATTTTGGCATGCCAAAGGTGCATACAGTAACTGACAATCATCTTTAAACTATTCCTAAATACAATGCAAACTGACAGTACTTACGCAGTGTATATATAATAAACACTGCGTAATTCCACTATGTAATTTCATTAATTCTTAAGATGAGAATAAATCCAAAATGCCTGACTGGTGCCAGCATTGGTGGATGGCAGTTCACCATCAGAGTGGTGGATGGTGTGATCACTCTAACTGGTAGATGACTAAAATTATCCATCAATTACAATGCAAGAAGAAAGTATTCTCCAAAAGATTAATCTATTATTATTACTACTATTATTATTGTTATTATTAATAATATTATTTTATGTGTTATTATATTATTAATACTATTATTATTATTATTGTTATTATTAATAATAATATTATTTTATGTATTATTTTATTATTATTACTACTATAATTATTATTATTATTATTATATGTATTATTCTATTATTATTATTATTATTTATTATTATTTATTTAGTTATGAATAATAATAATAATAATAACTGTATGTACAAATAAAATACATTTTTGTGTACATTAGTGTATAAAAATTGTTCACATATAAATATATTTGGGTTTATGTGTTTTTTATATTGTTTATAATGTTATTTAATGTAAACACTTTCTAGATGCTCTACATGTGCTAGCTGCAGATATCCAGGACCCCAGAATATTAGAGCCTGGCAATGAAATGCCTTCCATTATAGAAGTCTAGATCCTGAGTAGACGTACTTGTAGAATGCAGTAGTTTTCCATATCTGTGATTCCGTTCGTATGGGGTGAATTTTATCAATGTAATAATAACAGATTCAGTTCTGGGACCTTTAGAACATTCTTTCTGTGGCACTGACTTCCATTGTTCAGATGCTGGGAGCAGCGCAATGCTACTGGTGCCGAGGCTCCGTGTGCTGCCTCTAACACCTATGTAGGTCCATGAGCAAAGCTCCTATCACTGCCTTGACTTTAACATTAGTTGTATTAGAATCATGGAGTGAGGCGTCCTTTGTCTTGATGAAGAAGTGACATCATATTTGAAAATGATATCACTGGTTTCTAAACAATTTATGCATAGCATTCATGTATATATTAATTATGGTTGATGAGTACATGTAAATACATGAACAATATTAAGATCATAATGATATAAGTGATCTAGTTAGTTAATACATCTCTACTGTTAATAATGGCTCACATATTTGTATATGTTTTTATTGTGTTTGAAGCTAATTTCATTTAATAACCAATTTGTTCCTAATAAATCGTAAATGGAGGCTAAAGTACTCATTAATCAACTGCTCATTGTGTAAATGATCATAATGTTTAAGCAATTAATGGCAGTTTCTTTTCTTTCAGGGGCTTTTCTGATCCCATATTTCCTAACCTTGATCTTTGCTGGGATGCCTCTGTTCCTCTTGGAATGTTCTTTGGGACAATTTACATCTATTGGGGGTCTTGGAGTTTGGAAACTTGCTCCAATGTTTAAAGGTAGATGACTAATTCCTAGCGGATGGTTATGTTGTATATTGTGTTGGTTTGCTCATTGTATATCATCATTACCATTATCAGGAGTTTGTGTATATTACTCATAGGTGTTTTTCACATTTTGTCATGTGTCTCTATGTGATTTCTGCCCATCACCAGAAATATTTTGGACTGCCAAAATATATTTGGTGGCTCATTAATGTAACTTCCTGAACTGACTATAGATTTAGAATGCTACTATGAAATAGACCATTATTTAGATATTTATAACAAGATGGGTATACTATTTTCAGTTTGTGTTTTTATATTTCATTTATATATATATATATATATATATATATATAATTAGTTTAACCATCTTTTTATCAGCATGTATTTATATTTGAGGGAAATGTATTCAAATTTTATGTCAAAAAAGCTATTTTATATTACATATGATAGATTATAAAAAAGCATATTAGCTCACTAGAGTGTAATAAAATAAGGGTTCATAATGCTAATAAAAACACAATGTCCTAGAAAAAAAACTAGTATATCATATAATAATGATAAACAAATACACCCTATATTTCCTTAGAAGCATTGCTCCAAGTGGATACACTGGTATGGTATACCACCACTTTTTTCCCTGCTAAGCTTCACTCCTATATATAAGCCCTGTTACTTCTGGCCAGAAATTCTGAGATACTTGTCCTTGAAATAGTCCTTTCTCCTCCATAACCCCGACGTATAGATACCCACTTTGGGCCCTGCTGTGAAGTCTTTAAAGACCATAGATATGATAAATACAGCTGGAACAATAAGCTTACTCCATTCAGTATATATACTGTTTTTTTTTTTTACCTTACAGGTGTTGGACTAGCTGCAGCTGTTCTATCCTTCTGGTTAAATATATATTATATTGTTATCATTGCCTGGGCCATTTATTATCTATATAACTCATTTACAACAGTAAGTATGCACCCTTTATTAATTGCATTCTATATACAAGTCTGAACATGAAATATGTCTATTATCATTACGTTACTTTATATTAGAATAGATAGATTGTTTTTTTTTTTTTAAACTATTATTTGAGTACCAGTAAGAAAATATGTGGTGGTCAATATTTGGCATAGCTGTATTATTTCACTTACTGATTTTATACTTTTTGTATATACTTTGAATAATATTCTACTACAAGATACCAGAGCTCATTACATATATTCCTTAGTGAGTCTAAAAGTACGGGGGTGTATCATTCGAAATATTCTGGCATTCCAGCTTGTGGCACCTGTGTCATGGGTTGGCTACCTCATGCCTCAAGGGTAATAAGATAAGGTATGGTGAACATTTGATTAATGAATTACTCTTCAGATAGAGGCATCCTATTTGTTAATATAACATGTAAATAATGTGCAAAATTATAAGGCAAATTAATTTACTCCAAGCTATTCTCATCTATAATTAATAGGTTCTTCAGTAGTATACTGTACACTGTACCTGATATGTGCAGGATAAACAATGGATAAATAGAAATAATTGTAACTTGGGCCATCGCTGGTCGATATTTTTGCTTTGTGTCTTATGACTGATAGGGCACCACCACCCTTGAGACACTGTATCGTAAATACAGATGTGTTTTATAAATACAGGATTGGTTGTATGTATATAGTGGTTTGTTTTTTCTTATGTATGCATTTAATAATGTTTTAATGTCAGCTGCTTTAAGTTTGAGGATATGTTAAGTTAGAATAATGAACAAGATCCAAAACCTCATCTCGCACTCAAGTGCAGAAGTCCAGCCAATTGACGGATTGGACGTTGTTGGACGGAATTCCTAGTGCATGGAAAAATGTTCAGTCCCTCTCCCGCACAGGTCTCCATGTGAATGGAATTTGCATGGAGACCTGGATCCGATCCCATTTGTCTAATACACGTCTAATAATAAGGAAAGATGATTTCCTTCCACGGGACATGCTAGGGCAGCAATAATCATATGGAACTGGAATTTCTGTATGTGGGGCATGCCTTCACTCTGTACATACAGATTTAGGCCTAATGGTTAAGGAGTGGGCATTTGAATTGCACAATATGGGTTGGTCTGAAGACCTGTTCTATGGATCTTTTCTGATCAACACCTTCCTCAGAGGCGTGGGACTTAAGCTAGAGTTCAGGATATGTAACTGACAATTTTCCATCTGTACAATGGAAGTACCAGGGGTTACAAAAATACAATTGTAAATTGCCAATGAATATGTGTTTTAATACATTATATAATCTCTTTTTTGTTTTACCTTCTAGTCTTTACCTTGGAAACACTGTGACAATTCATGGAACACAGAACGCTGTTTCTCCAATTATTCTTTGGCCAACACCACAAATATGACAAGCGCTGTGGTCGAGTTTTGGGAGTAAGTTTACTTTACTGTATATGTTACTTGAAGTACCTTAAATACAGGCAGAAAACATTTGTGCAGAGGTAAACAAAAGCAATCATCACTGGTACTACTTACTAAACCGTTTTTTCCTGAAAGATAGAGACCCATCTATTTTTGGCCCTTTTAAGATAAAAAAAAAGTGTTGGTTAAAAGGGCAAATGAGTAATATGTGGAAATGGGTGCAATCTACTTCTGTAACCATCCAACATCATCCTCCACTCCCATATTTATCACATAGAACAATGGGTAGGGGTAAAGTTAAATACAGGGCATTCATCAAGGGGTGAACTGTCGAAACATTTTTCTTGGGCCTGGGGAGAAAGGGTGACCCAATACACCTTAGCTCAAAAGCAGCAGGTATATTATGTCAACAGCCGGGAATGCATACCCTATAACTATTTAGCCAATACTGTACCAGGTTTTAACCATTTGTACCTGTTAAAAAGGTGTTGCAGTAACTGTACAATAAATGACAATCCCCTCCCCTTATTCTTTACATATCATCTTGTTCTAAAGTAATTATGACCAAATGTGAGCCCCGGGGATTCCACAAAATTGCTTTGTAAATCATCTGGAGAATAAGTAAATGATAGACTACAGAATTGTAGGAAGCGTATGTTGGAGATAGTGAAGTAGACATCAGACACTTATTAAACAGGATTTATAGCTTAAAGTACTGCATCTTGTGAAAGGAAGGTCAGAGTAGACAGACAAATGAAGTGCTGTAATAAAGTTCAATTAAATAACCACCAGAATCCAGCACTGGTTCTACTATTAGGAATATCTCGGCAGCCTCACATAATTTATTTAGGAGATTTATGCCTGCAGAAAGCCAGTAACATTAAGAGGAATGAATGTTCGTAAATTAAATTGTCATTTCCTGATATTCTGTAGAAATATTTCGCTTCACTGGTGGGAAAGGTCTGCTTATTTTTCACCAGACAACAGCTACCCTTAGATATAATCTGATTTATAACAAGAAGGGAACAGAGTCTGTCTGTATTAAAGTCAGCAGCGAAATTCGTTACTCAAGGTTTATAGTTTATAAATGTATTATACTTTCTGTATGGACTTGTTTAAGTATTGTCTTTAATTAAAACATTTAAAGATAAGACAGGATTCAGAATCAGTATGTTAGGGCACATTTATGCAATTTTCCATGCGGGTGAGCAGGGTAATTACAATTAGCAAAGCTAATCTCTGTGCTGTAGGTGGCGTTAGCTATGCAAATAAGGCAGGAATTGAGTGACCTTACAGAAGCAAGCCCATGTGGTGAATTTAAGGAAGGGTTCTGTACAGGGCCGTTAAGAGGGGTTACTCTTTGCCCAGGCCGGTAGCTGTCAGGGGCCCGTAATTGATTGGTGGGTTGGGTAGGTTGTGAAAGGGGCAGCATGTTGAATGTGTGCGTCAGCATAGTGGGAGGGGTGAGGTCTTTAAATCGTACAGTAAGGGCTTGGCTAAGCATGATCCTCATTTACACACCATTTGCTATGGGGACGGAGCTGAAAAGTTAATATAGGGGCCTGGGTCTAAATGGGTGGGGTGATGGGAAGTGTGGGGCTGAACCGCCTTGATTGACAGCTTAAAATAGTACATGGCAGTCAGTATAGAGCTGCTGAGCGCTGCTTATAAATACACTGCAAGCAACTCATGAAGCTTATATGGCAGGGGGTGCTGCTACCCATGGCGCCAATGTAGCATACTCCCCAACTGTACCGATTTTAACAGGACAGTCCCGTTTTTCGGGGACTGTCCCGCTGTCCCTTCCTCCTACCAGTTTGTCTGTGGGCTGGGTTTGGGCGTGTGGGGAGGAGCGGGACATGTCCTGCTCTCTCCCCGGCAAATGTTGGGAGGTATGATGTAGTATTCTATTATTTAGTATTTTTAGTATTTAGTATTATTTTTAATCGTCTGTATTGCTGCAATACAGAGATATCCGGCACCAGGATCAGCAGCTAAGAAGTAGGTACACACATAATCTTTAAATAAAATCATAAAATATATATGGAATAAACACCAAGATCTGTTTATTGGTTATTTAAAGCAGTCATTTTCTTAAAGACAAAAGCTCATCATTATATTATTGCCTTGTGAGAACTGCTGCTGGAAGAGAATAATATATAGTATATACATCAATCTGAAAATAAAGGCATATTACTGCTTGAAGAAATGCCACATCCCATCCATCTATAATCCAATAACAAGGAAAGAGGAAAGATACTGATATATGTTTTAACTCTGGAAAATGTAATAAGGAATCTTGCAGCTGTTGTATTGTCTGTGTACTACGGCAGCTCTTTCAGATGTGTGTCTGCCGCTCTGTGCCGAAATATCTATAAATGCGACTATCAATAGAATAATTAGCACTTGATTGCTCTTTCAGAGACAGCAAATAATGTACCCTGTCTCTTTTTTATTATGCCTCCTTTGAGTGCAATTTTCCAAGTATATGTTGAAAGTCAATATCTACACACTGTATAATGCAAAATAAACCCAATATCTACTTAAAATAAATAATATATCTATACAAAGTACCTCTTATAGCACCATTTACTTTAATTTCCTTATACAAGCCTCCCCATCTGCTGTGCTCGTAGCTGCAAAGCTGTATCCTCGGTTTTTCATGCGTGGGAGGGGATACCATTGTATTAAAACACTCAGTGGTTAACACTTGTGCATCACAGTACTGAGGTCATGAGTTTGATTCCTTGAAATGCCTTTCTGTATGGAATTTGTATGATCACCCCCCCCCCCCATGTCTGCGCGGGTTTCTAAGAGTGCTCCCATTTTCATCCAAATGCCAAAACACATGCTAGTTGGTTTTAATTGGCCACTAACAAAATTATCCCTAGTGTGTAAGGTGTAATGCAGCAGCGTATACAAGTTTGCATTTATTATGGTGAACTATAATAAATGTCTTGAACACAATTAAATTGTTATTTAATTCATTTTAAATCATTTCTGTGTTGGAAATCTCACCATTAGCAAGGCTGGTAGGGTCCTAGAGGTGTAAATCCCTTCCATAAAAAGGGAGTTTTCGGGCCAGCGGGCCCATTAGGAAGCATAAATAAGAGGACTTCCTCCTCCCCACCTCCCTCCTCAAAGGGTTTTAAAGCGATGTGACGTCATCATGCTTAGCATGCCCAGAGACCTAGCACCGGTCATTGCCATTAAAAACAAATACGGTTGTAAATGTGGTAATTATTAGCTGATGAAATATTACTCCATTAAAGTGCCATATTATGTCTGCAAAAATACCTCCCCAAAAGCAATGGCAACTCACGTGAATTCAGGTGACAGATTTAATAGGCTTTTCTTCTTCCTACAGTCACAGAAGTGACTTTTTGTTATATCTGACAGAATGAGTCCTTTTCATTTGCGAATTAGGGAAATAGATCCTCTTATTCCCTCAGCTGTACCCATCCTTGTATCACTGTTGCTGCTATCATATGTCCACCGAAGGCCTCCTAGGTGCACGTGTCTCTCTACAAGTGGGTCACTGAATTTTCCTTGCCCTGGTTCTCGCTAGTCCTATTCTGAATAGTTTATTCCACTACGGACTTCAACGCCTCAAGACACTGGACTGGATCCAGACTTCCATATTGTGGCTACGCACACAGCAAGCATAAAACGGTTTTCCGTTACTTATTGGTTTATACGGCTTGCATAATGTGATAGTGGGAACAGGGAGGTACTGTATGCTAATAGTACACAGCCATGCAGAGAAGAGAGGGGAAGGGGGTACAAATTACACATTTTCATGTCTAACCAATCAAATCATAGCCGGGACATACAGATTTCTCCAGTATGACGCATCAGCATCATTCACAGGCTCACAGTAGAGAGTGTTGCAGAGGAGCAAAAAAGAAGGAAGACTGCAAAGGTAAGTAAAGTATGTTTAAGGTTATGAGGGGAGAAATTGGAAGGATGGATACACAGCCATAACCCCCAATGGTTTGGTCACACCCCTCTACTAACTTATCTTTAATAATCAGCTATGGGAGATATGGCAAAAAGTTACTGTACCAGGGTCCATAATTGCTCTCAGTGCTCCTGCTCATACATTCGATCCTAATTTCCGCACTATTGCCTGCCATAGTGGAAGCAGTGCATAAAAGTTTGCATAGTGATCAGCTATCGTAACACTGTGCGTGTGAAGGGAATGGCTGTAGGTCTGGTTCACTGTTGTTATTATGGATAACGTGCACCTGGTATATACCAGTATATATCATGATCACTGTTGATACACTGCAGTTTATTATCATACACCTTGTCCTCTTTTTCGTTGCAAAGATTGTTCTTCTCTTTAAGCTATAAGCCCTAAATGATACAATGTGACTTCCCCAGAGCTCCCGTGTATTCTGATGTTTTTTTCCTGCCCTCTTATTTTTCAGGCGTAACATGCATCAGATGACAGATGGCTTGGAAAAGCCTGGTCAAATCAGGTGGCCACTGGCAATCACATTGGCTATTGCATGGGTGCTGGTTTATTTCTGTATATGGAAAGGGGTCGGCTGGACAGGAAAGGTAAAGTGATGACTTCAGGCCATTTAATTTATTATTTAGTTGGTTTTATTCAGTTGTTTGCTATTGACTCCTCTACACAAACCTACATTGTCAATATCAGTACACCCCTATGTTTTCAAGTGGAACTTGCCACGCGCATTCCGGTAACGCTGTCATATCACGGTTCGTTCCTATATACCCCAGTAAATTTGTATGATGTCATTATTTAATATAAAAATGTAAATAATATAGAAAAATAGAAAGTGACGGCAGATAAGAGCCACATGGCCCATCCAGTCTGTCTAAATTTAAAAAGATTCAAAGGTTATTAAAGGTCATTAAAGGAGCCTAAATCAGCATCAGCTCAAATCATAATACAATTAAATATCAGTATGTCATAGCACTAGATACTGTATAGGGTTATGTTTACATTGAGTTATATTCAGCATATATAAACATGTTTTTAGGTGACATTGGTAGAATACAAGTAAGGAAATAAATGTAAGGATCTTTATACTGTATTTTATCGCTCCCCAGGTAGTCTACTTCTCAGCCACGTATCCATACATCATGCTGGTCATTTTATTTTTCCGAGGAGTCACCCTGCCTGGAGCAGTGGATGGAATTTTATTTTATATCACTCCAGATTTCAGCAAGTTGTCCGACTCGGAGGTAAAATAAATAAATGATATTGGGATGTGTTGCTTCAGCTGCTATTCCCTGTTGTCACAATGACTGTTTGTGTTCTGGATGCAGGTGTGGCTGGACGCTGCTACACAAATCTTCTTTTCCTATGGTTTGGGACTTGGGTCACTAATAGCTCTTGGAAGCTACAATCCGTTCCACAATAATGTTTACAGGCAAGTAATTGTTTGGTAGTCACAGACTTTCTATTCAATTATTATAAAGGCACAAGGCTGGATTAACATAGGGGCTATTGGGCCTACAGACCCAGGCCTCCATGGTCGAAAAGGCCCACAACTTTGCAGCTAATGATATCAGTGTGATAAAGGGCACAGTGTGATTAAGTGGCTAACATATAATTGACCACCACACATAACAGTGGTCACATCCACGCATCGCTGGCTACTCCAATTGGCCTTTCATAATTTTCTTAATCCGGCCTTGTAATGGCAACAGAGATATTTGTAAATTGGTGGCAAATTTATTCTGAGAATGAACGAATGAAATGTTTTGAACGTTTTGTCACACTAATGTGATTTCTTTTTGCATGCCCAGTTCCACTAATGACTTAGATGCAATACTATGTCACTCTAGATTTAACTCTATGGGATATATTTACTAAGCGGTGAGATTGCAGCGAGATTGATTTGTTGCTATGGGCAACATCCCCACTTTTCAGATTCGAGTTCACATACTCCAGTGTAATTCTGCTTGAATCTGATTGGATACTATGGGCAACATCCCCACTTTTCAATCTCACCACTTAGTAAATATACTCCCAGGACTTTATTGCTTCTATAGTAAAATGTCTCTTTCTCGTTCCAGGGACTCAATCATAGTCTGTGGCATTAATTCTGGAACAAGTATGTTTGCTGGATTTGTCATCTTTTCCATTGTGGGTTTCATGGCCCATGTGACCAAAAGACCAATAGCACAAGTTGCTGCTTCAGGTACAATTCTTATTGCTGTTACTTTCCATACACATGATGACCACCTATTAAATGTCTTTGTGACTGAACATCTTGCTTGATGTAGATCCTGTATAAAGTCTTTAATATTATTCAACAGTTGTCCCTATTTCTTACCCATAGACCAAGTCTAAGCAACTGGCAGCTCTCCCAGCATGCTTTAAAAGTTACATTAACAGTCGATACCTGAGCCAGCTGGGATGTGTAGTATATATCATTAAGTTCCTGTACACACCCATACACCTGTTATTTGTTATTTTCTAACAATATATTCTATGAGTAATAAACGTCAATCATTCCTCCTCCTCTTATAGGACCAGGATTGGCATTTTTAGCCTATCCAGAAGCCGTAACACAACTGCCTATTTCTCCTCTATGGGCTATACTCTTCTTTTCCATGCTGTTGATGCTCGGGATTGATAGTCAGGTAAATTCCTCTTTTAAATGTATTACATAAATTCACAAAATGACATGTTTAACCAATGGGCAGCATTTCTCATAATGCTATAGACTACCTACCTGTCTATACCACCAATACATTTACATTTTGATTGTCTGGATTTTTATACTTTCACTACTAAACTATAGTTATTATCACTGTGATGCTATATTATTTTCTAATTCTTCATACACAACACACAACAGGATAACCTTACATTTATATATTGTAATTGTAGCTTGCCTAGAGCTTGTATTTAATAGTCAGTCTTACTAAACGCTTCTTATAATCTTATTTTATTCTACAAATTAACTATATAATTGTACATATAGGTATATGAAACATAAACATATGTTGGCTTTCCTTCAGTAAATCATTATCAAGTCATACAAACAATATAGGCCACTAAATGCAATAGGATTTTGAGATAGCAATGAAAATAATGTATATGAGTATAAATTGATGATGAAGCTTTAGCATAATGTGGTAAAGAAAACTATAGCAAAATGAAAGTTTATTATTAGCAATATAAGAAGATGGTTTGATGTTTGCCTATGAGTAGTACTGTATAATTTTGCCTGGTTCCAAATAAATATGACAGTTCTCATTAATCATATGCTGATTGCACATGCTGCCCTTGGTTTTGTACCGTGCTTATCCTAATCAGTTTATTATTCATTCATATTGGTTCAACGCATTCGTCTCCAAATGTGTTAGCCATATTCACCACACGAAAGCAGAGATATAATGCTGTCTCTACAATCCCAACATGAATACATGTTAAGCAATCAAATATCTTTTGTATGGTTCATTTCTATCATGTCCTTTCATAATTTAATGCCAGGCTGGACAATCCCTTGCAGCTCTATTGGATTTCTATGCACAATGACCAAATTATCATAACATTATCAATCCATACAGATCTCAGATAAAGATTAGAAATAAACCACTTTACCAACACGCTTAGATATAGAACATTACCCACAATAATGGACATTCTGAAAAACGGCAGACAGAAAAGAGTGTTACAAAATACAACGACTAAACTCAAATAGACTTCATTGCATGCACTAGAATGTGATGTGTTTGTTCTTATTATATAATATATATAATATGAAAGCTTGTTTCAGTTAGTCAGCAGGAAAAGGAAGATTAGGGTTAGGCAGCGGGAATATAAGGTTAGACAGCGGGGAGGAAGGATAGAAGTTATCCTGCGGGGTGAAGTTTGGAGTTCGGCTGGAGGTAGGGGAAGGTTAGGGTTAGGCAGGGTGGAGGGAAGGGTTGGTTTTTAGGCTGTGAGGAATGGAGGGTTGGGGTTAGGTTGCAGTGAATGGAGGGTTGGGCATAGGCTGTGAGGAATGGAGGGTTGGGGTTAGGCTTTGAGGAATGGAGGGTTGGGGTTAGGTTGCGGTGAATGGACGGTTGGGCATAGGCTGTGAGGAATGGAGGGTTGGGCATAAGCTGTGGGGAATGGAGAGTAAGGGTTAGGCTGTGAGGTATGGAGGGTTGGGGTTAGGCTGTGAGGAATGGTGCGTTGGGGTTAGGCTGTGAGGAATGGAGGGTTGGGGTTAGGTTGCGATGAATGGAGGGTTGGGCATAGGCTGTGGGGAATGCAGGGTAAGGGTTAGGCTGTGAGGTATGGAGGGTTGGAGTTAGGCTGTGAGGAATGGTGCGTTCTGGTTAGGCTTTGAGGAACGGAGGGTTAGGGTTAGGTTGCGGTGAATGGAGGGTTGGGCATAGGCTGTGGGGAATGGAGGGTTGGGGATAGGCTGTAGGAAATGGAGGGTCAGGTTAGTGGAATGGGAGGTTAGGGAAAGATGGGTTTCTAAAAATGTATGTGTTTTACGCTGCGGGAGTCTTCACATTCCCTCTTTGGGGGGGGTGTTCCTATTTCTTTGTTGTGGTTCCAATGTTGCAATAACTCAGAGGAAAAAAGTTTGAATTTGGTCCACAGTCATCAGGTGATCACTTTGATCATATCTGTAATGGATGCTCTTAATGGATTCTCAACACCCCCAACAATCTGACTGAACAAAACCCTTTCTGTCTGGATTATCGCTATCAGGGGAAGTTTATTGTCCACTTCCTGCTGGCTGTGATAATTGTTGTAGTGTATAGTGTAGTGTAGCTTAAGTTAAAGCAGTGGATTTTAAATGACATACAGTACCTAGCTAACATGTCTATGTATTATACACTAGAGCTTAATTAAACAAACAAGTAAATCTTAACATTTATTACTATTTTGCAGTTCTGCACAGTTGAAGGGTTTATAACAGCTCTGGTAGATGAATATCCAAAGCTGTTACGCACACGGAGAGAGATCTTTATTGCTATCATCTGTGTCATTTCCTATCTGGTGGGGTTGTCCAACATAACTCAGGTATGTATAAAGAAATTGTACAAACTCAGGTGTCATTAGCTTATTTTAATATCAAAATTGAGAAATATGTCATTATATTATTAATAATAATGTTTACGGTAATTTATTAGTGCAGAGTTTGCAACACCGTACAATGGGGAATACAGACAGAATGGGTAGAGAAGAGGGGCCCTGCACGCAAGCATACATTCGAAAGGAGTAAGGGTTTTGATGCATAGGAACAATAACACATAGTAACACATAGGACACGTTAGGGACAATTTAGTCGGCTGCCAGTTGACCTACGGGTATATTTCTGGAGTGTGGGAGAGAGTGGAGCACCCGGAGGAAACCCATGCACACACCAGGAGAACATACAAACTCCACACAGATAAGTTATTATCTGGGATTCGAACTTACCACTGAACCATCATTATATTGTATGAGTAGTAGTTGTAGACACTACAGGGGGCTCAGCCATGCCACTGCCCTGCTTCGCTCTCTGGATTAGGCTTTGCTTTTACATAGTCAAAGGGGAGAGACTATGATCCAGGCAGCTTTTTAGTACCCTCTCTTATAGTCACGGCATCAGTGGAACGCTTGATCTGATGACTCGGTTTATTGTGTTTTATTGTATTGTATATGTCTACACCCTATCCACATTGGTAAAAGGTATGGCAAAAGGTGCACCTTTAGTGAAGTGACACATTATTCTTCAATATTCTTCTTCCCATTATTCTTCCCTGAGCTGATCATCATTAGAGATGGTCATGAATGTATCATAGCACTAGATCCCTGAGAGCTGTACATATTAGAACAAAAGGAAGTTAAGGCTAAAATGGGTGGAGTGTTCAAAAATAAGTCATATTTACTATTTGAATTATCATGTTTGTTTAGAATTATATATATATATGTAACTTTTCATGTTTTTTGCCATCATTTATTAATCTCTATTACTAAGATTTTTTAGCTTTCAACCATATTTGCTGTGACTTTTATAGAATTAAAGTTTTAGGGGAGTATCTATAGGGGGTGAAATGGATATGGCTTCTATGGAAAACATAGGAAAGCTAAGCTGTAAGCTAAACAGAATATAACCATGTGTAGCATACCCACATTGGAGCGCCTCACGCCACCCATCCAGATTTGCTAACACATGTTAATTGTTCTTTTTAGGGTGGCATTTATGTCTTCAAGCTTTTTGACTATTATTCAGCCAGTGGAATGAGTCTCCTGTTCTTGGTGTTTTTTGAGTGCATCTCAATATCCTGGTGTTACGGTAAGACAATAGTGTTATGTAACCTAATTCATTGGTATTTTTAAATATACAAATACATAAAATGACTATGTCCTTTTAACATATATTTAAAAGGACAGTGCTGCCATTACACAGTATGGGAGAGGGTGTTCAACTATATTAAAATGAAATAATGGGAGTCTTCCTGAATTCAGCTGTCTGTATAGACTGATGGTCTCTATGATACTCTCTGTATTAGACAGAAGTGACTATACAGATCTTTATTGTATCAGAAAATATATGTGATTGTAGACAACACTCTTTCTTGTGCTTAATTGACTATGTATATCCCCATCTACATTATAAATTTGCACAAAATAAGGTTCTTTAACCCTGTATCATAATTACATTAGTCCACTTGACGTTTTTTATCAGGACCACTTGCTATATCAGTGGTTCCCAATCTTACCAAATGTTTGCCAGTAGCTAACTATAGTATATTGGTTCAAGTACTACTGACCTTTCCCAGTCTATCCTTAATTCCTTTCTTCATCTACATCTCTCAATATTGTTTATTGTTAAAATACAAATAATTGGGGATGCTATAACTAGGGGTGTCAGAACTTTTTACTCTCTCCTCGCTCCCCCCTTTCCATGAGGTGTGCCTCTCTTTGCGCCCCAACGTGGGTGCCGATATAGGGCCTGTCATACTTATATTGTGCGACAGGCACCTCAGCTCCTCTCTAGGATTGTATTAAGTTCTGGTACAGGTTCAGCAGCATTTTAAAACAGAGTTGTTGCAGAACCTGTCACACTGTTTATATGTCAGTGTGACAGGCTGGTATATGTGTGACAGGATGGTATATGTCATCGTCTTACTTACATTCACTCACATACTCCAAAAAAGAAAAATGTGATTGAATGGGAACACATTAAATAAAAGAATCCAATAGGGATTTATAGTTCTTCAAATAAATCAGTGGAGGTGACGCCATTGCATACCACTGTATACCAACCCACTTTGAGCTCTGTGTGTAGGTAATTGTTTTTTTACATGACTGATTATTGTTTATATAATAAATCCTTCTTTCAGGGGTTAACAGATTTTATGACAACATTGAAGAGATGGTTGGATACAGGCCTTGCCTCTGGTGGAAACTCTGTTGGTCCTTTTTCACACCCATCGTTGTAGCGGTAAGATATATATGTAATTTAAGAATAGAATTAGAAATAGGAATAGAGCAGATGTTAGAATACCTACTGTGATTGGCTTTTTCATACATATATATATATTTTAATAAGGATTTTATGTAAAAAGTTGCACCATTAACTTACTTTGTTGGACCTTAAGATTTGATAGTCAAAGTTGACTTACCATCTTACTTACTAATTTGGAACACGCTGATTAATTAAATGTCAACAAGCTTCCCTTAGGAAAGAACTTTACTGTAGCATCTAATTCTGTCCCTTTCAACGCCGAAATAACAGCACTTTACATTTGTGACCTTTTCAACACTGATTCACTTCTGACTTCAATGACTTTGAGAGAGTTTTAATGGGTGTTAGAGATGAACATGTATCAAACCGATTACTTTCTATTGCAGGGGGTGTTTCTTTTTAGTGCCGTGCAGATGACTCCACTTACCATGGGAAGTTATGTTTTCCCATCATGGGGACAAGGTGTTGGTTGGTTCATGGCCTTGTCTTCGATGGTGCTGATTCCTGGCTACATGATTTATTTGTTCCTGTCCCTTAAAGGGTCTTTAAAACAGGTAAGAAACATGACCTTTCAGTTGGTTACAATAAATGAGTAAAGCGCAGGATACTGTAGTTCATGGATCCCAAGCAAAACAGAGAGAGGTAGATTTCTTAGACTGCCGTATCTGGACATTATTAAATTCGCAACTTAGCTGCTCCTATGTGCAAATATATACTGCAAGCATCAAGGGCCTACTTTACTATTCTAACTCAAGTGCATTGAAAGTCTGTTTCAAATCATGAAGACAAAAGACGAGACCAGATTATAGTATTGTTCTAGCCAAGGCCTGTCCAACCTATGGCCTAGGTCATGGGAAAATGACCTGCTCCTTATGCTTGCAAGGACACCTCCCCTTCTAGACCCCATATTTAAATGAGAATAAAACCCTCTCTCTTGTTTAAATATGCTCTCCTACAGTCACATACACCAGCAGACGGATGGGTACCATGAGGCCATCTACCTGTTAAAATTCCCTTTTTATCGCACATCCTCCTGTTTACATCACTGTATACCTGCAGACAAATCAATGTTCCTTTAGAAAAGAAATTAAAAATAAATAGCAGAGTGGATGCAGACTTTAGTACAGTCATTTGTGCAATTTGTGCAATCCTAAACCAACTTTCCCATGGCATACTCATTGCATACAGAAAGGAGGATTGCATGAAAGGGCTTAGCCAAACCCTTACACCCATCTTGCGTATCCGCTCCCCACAAGGCGACTCGTCACTCCCCACTTCTGTAAATGATTACTGTAAATAATACAGGATTGTACTGAATGCGTAACATGTGCATGCATATGCGCAGTATAATCATAGTAGCTGCTTACGTAGCTACGTAACATAGATTCTGGGCCATTATTTGGGAAACCAAAAAAGTGTGACTTTAGGTACTCGTCACTTAACGACGGAGTTACGTTCCTACGACTAGACTTGTTAAGCAAATTGGTCAGTAAGATACTGTAATATGCACCTACATGTATTGTAATCATTTTTGAGTGGAGGTCCTAGGTGAAGTTTTCGGGAAGTAGCCTGTTACATTGGTAGTACAGGTGTGGCTATGTCCTGTGGAAAGGGCAGAGGTCATTAGAGCACTAATGTTCCCTGTTGATGAGTGGCAGGGTGGCAGTGGTATAACCTGGTAGTAAGTGCGCGTGGTTGTGAAACGAGGAGGCCGTTAAGTGAGGAGTACCTGTATTTACAGTTTACAGAAAAGGAAATAAGATGATATTGATATTTTATGAAGGTCTGGGGAGAAACCTTATGTCAACATACATTTTTGCAACGGCATGTTACATTTTTAATAAGAAATAATAAAGTCATGAATTGTTTATGTCCCTAGCGTTTGCAAGTCATGATCCAGCCAACTGACGATGTCGTTCACTCTGAAAACGGTCCGGAACAGTTGTCGAAGAGCAATTCAGCAAATAAGGAAGCCTATATATAAAGATAACTGTACTAAGGAAATGCAGCTGTGATAAGATTTTAAATACAAAATGGTTATCATAACCACATATTTACATCTGGAAAAAAGAATTTACCTACCTCCAGTGGCTAATAGGGGACCATCACCAGTAGAGCACAAGGAAATCCACTTGGTTATTTTCTTACTGTTTTGTGGAATAACATGAATGGTTTGTGTGTTCAGGCAATTTAGACTGTTAATGTTTTTATCTTTCCTGCGAGAGCTGAATTTGTAAATGAAAACACCATTTTTAAACCTGCATTTGGCTATGAAGATATGAGGTTTCGTGTGACTGGTTTTTAATTCTGTATGAAATCACTTCTTAATGGCAGCTCCCTAGACTTTGACTAATCCATAATTTTTTTTTCTTTTTAGAGCAAACAAAAGGTTAAAAAAATATAATACAGTTTTGATTAATGAGAATTATTATATTTTTTGTTAATGACAATATCGAAGCACAACTTCCAAATAAAAAAAAAAAACTTCAAGGGACCAAATTGTACTTGTACCTTTTATAACAAAACAAATACATTGTAACAAACACCAGCTTATTTTATTCCTTGTTTTTAGTATGTTTAGTTCACAATTGCACAATCTATTACACACTGTGCTGAATATTCAATGAAACCAAGTTAGGCCCATTGAAATGCGACACGTGATTCATTGTATACAATAGAGATATTTAAATGACCAATCTCTTTGCATAATACAGATACCAAGAATAATTGCTTGTCCTGTGTAAGTTATTGGTGCGGTGACAATTTCCAAATCATTTGGGGTGGGGGGTTGGGGGGCGGTGGAGGTTTTCCTAAACACCCTTATGCCACGCAACACCCCTTGTTGGATCACAATGCAAAATATCAATGTTTTCAGAATCCACATTGTATAAATAAATGAATACAAATGTAATAGAATAGCGTTGTTACTGATGATGATGATAACTGGCACTTCTTGTTTGTCTATTACGGGCACAAATATGCCTAATTAGGTTGTAGATGACTTGTGGGAGAGAAGCACAATGAATTTGCTTGTTAACAAAGTGTTGTGCTTTATAAAATGTTATATAACATACTTTAAGTAGAGCTATTATGTGATATGTTTGTCGTGAATGTTAGTACGGTTAGTCTTATTTGTCCAAAGAGTGAAATAAATTATATATATATATTTATATATATATATATATATATATATATATATATATATATATA
>JABWIB010000026.1:221526-235049 GCA_016617825.1 Platyplectrum ornatum | reverse complement strand
CTATGTCTCTCTCCTATCTCTCTGTAATGAGGGTGGGGGATATATAGTAAAAGCTGGGTTTAGCCCTTACCTACCATCCAGCTTTCAGGACCTCTCTCAATTTTTTAGGTCAGTGAGGAAAGCTTAAGATAGGGGTCAACATGTGGATTCCCGCACTCACAGGGGGAGCANGCATCATTATCTTTCAGCGTTTTCTTGCTAAAGACAGATTTATAGGCTGAAACTGAATTAGACTGCAGTAAAGGCCTGGCAAGGAAACCCAGCATTTGGGAATGCCCTTGGGTTCCGGACTTGAGGTCGTAATTTCATGCAATGGATTCTTTGCATAGTTTCTTAAATGACTGTTTAGAAAAATGCTATTGCGTTTCATAAATTTTACAAGACAGATCACATATATTCTTAATTTGCCAATGCTGTGACTTTTCCTCCATTATTATTATTAAGACTCCATTATCTACTATGTCCTTGATATCAGACCCGGTGCTGGCAATGAAGGACAGGCCTGATATCTAGTTTATCTTGTTCCCTCTGTTAATATATTCTATATTCAATATTCTGTTCCAAAAATCCTTATTTACTTTTGTAAATCCAGACATATTGTGCTGCTTATCTGTCCCCTCCTAAGACCAAATGGCAGCAAGAAGTCATTTATCATTTATCACATAATAGAACACTTATCATTAAACCATTGATTAAAACATGATNTACAAAAGGCAGCTTACAAGACCAATCTCCAGGTTGGCAATAGACGTTACCCACCCTGGTATACAGGGGACAAGCAACCGGTCCTTTAAAGACCAATTTGTAAAGATCATAAAAATGATCAGTTTACCTCTACACTACAGTCGCAGCCTGTGGCCTTTATCACAATATGAGAACTGAAGTAGCCCCAATGATTAATTAAAGGAAAAACAGTGTAACGAGCCTCATACTACGGCCATGTTTTGTTTATGTAAACTTCAACTTTTTCAATATATAACATCAGTTATATATGACCCAAATGAATATACACAACACAAAGTATACCCACTAATGCTGGCCAAACACCTATAACATGCATCACTGACATACATTTCATTTGCTAAATGTAAATGAAATCAGCAGCAATTAACCTGNCAGGCAAGNTTCAGCGATGTGATATGCGACCATGGGAGCACGCACCGCATAATTGCACCCAATATCGAACAGGTGTATGGCCAGCATAAGATTAATTGTATTATTCTTTAAAAATGTACAATTTTATTTTCATTTAAAACATTAATATACCACAACATGCTATACAACGCCCTACCTGTATGGACCCTACTACTAGTGAGTTGAGTTTTGCATGAGGCCATGGTAAGCTGACTACAAAAAAGCCATAAGTGATCTTATATTATTTACTATTTTAATCTCCTTATTAATTGTACCATTTTGAAGGTGAGCTTGTAGACCGCAGTTGTATTTACATTTCTTTTTTCCAATCCATATACCTTCACATAAGCATGGAGCTTTTCCATTTGTGTAGTAACCTGAATTTCTTCTTCAGCCTCGTCACTTACTGAGCAGTTTAGGAGAATTTGCCATTCCAGGTGCAGCCTTCATAAATATTATATATAGTTATGATCTGGAACAGATTAGTGCAGCAGAAATTCATTTTAACACCAGTTCCCTCCATACCCAATCAATTACAACAGCCTGTTTTTAATTCCAGATATTTATGAAGCGTTTTAGTAAAGTGGAGTTGTTTGAATTGTTAGGAGATTAGAACGCAAACAGGAAGAATGGCATTAAATCAAAGGTTCTGTGTACGGAGTCAACACTAATTTAAACATTTCTTCAATCTTACAGACCCAATTAAATTGTTACATAAACTGAAGTTACAGCTCCTTTTCCCTTTCCCTTAGGTTGCAAAAGTTGCAGTTTAATCAGCAGAATTCCTCATTTGATACCCATTATGTGGAATGTATAGCTGAAAGATGGATTAATAAACAATTACTATTTATTTAAACGTGATTGTTGCAGTTTAAGCGATGCATCTGCATGTATTTTATTTGAATAAGTTGGACCTTTCTGTATATGCAGCCTGGTTAAGTCTACGGCCCAGGTCAGTACGTGACAATAGCAAGGAGATGGGGCACAAGTCAGGGCTAAGCTGTCCTGAAGATCTTAGACACAACATAGAGATTTAGGGGTATATTTACTAAGCAGTGAGATTGGCAAGTGGGGAAGTTGCCCATGGCAACCAATCAGATTCAAGCTCTCAGTTTAATTTTACACTCTGGAAAATGTGAACTCGAATCTGATTGGTTGCTATGGGCAACATCCCCACTTTTCAATCTCCCTGCAATCTCACCACTTAATAAATATACCCCTTAGTCCTCACTAGGGAAGGTAAACTCAATCCCCTTATTTAATGTTCAGTACACCTACCATTTATTGGTGTGTAGGGAAATGGGATACTATATCCTTAAGTTTTGATTTTGGCTCTAGAACTAATACATACAATCAAAATAAAAGAAAAGAAAGGGCCCTGAGTGCCCCTGCTTGGAAGCTCTTTTCTTTTTTTTTTTTTTGGAATATAATCAGATGTAACCGGTTTCTTACAGTGCAGGGGAATAGATTGCCATGGGCCCTCCCTCTCCTCCAGGCCCCGTAGCAGCCGTGCCTTCTGTAGTTATGGAGTTAGTATTGTTTTTCTGAAACTAGTACATTGTGACCTATGTATGAGCATGTGTAGACCACTCACACCCGATTCATTGCAGAAAACAGCTGCATTATGCGACTTGCTTTTTGCACCTTTAGCTACTCATGAGAATGGCATTAATTAATAGGTTTCTCGTTATGTCCCTAATGTGCGCAACCACGTTCAAGGTGAATGAGAGAAATAAAACTACAAAATGAAAATATTATAGAATTGTGATGTTAATCAAGTATTTAGTTCACAGGACTAATAGCCTGTTTTATTATATCAATACTTAACAAGCATTATCGTAATTCCTTTAATTGGGTAACCAATGTTTTGCATGGCATGCTGTTCACTATGCTATTATGACTTGCTTTAAGTAGAAGCAATTTTAATTACAAACATCTTTTACACAGCCAACATGTTACATTAGAGGCTGAATAATGAAATGTTTCTGAAAGCCAAGTTTGTTTCTTGAATTTCAGGGATGAATGCATCTGCAAGTGTCACTCAATGGTACATTTGGAAAGTTGGCCGTAGGGCTCTTAGTAGCTGCAGCAGTAGTTGTGACTGAAGTGTTCTTTGTTCCAGAATGTAATCCAGTGTACACAGGGAAAGACTGCGCTATTAGTTTATTAGTATGTCTTCTGGTAAACTATTTATATAAATTCCAATCCCTGAGTTGCTATTCCACTGTGGAAGTCAAATGTTTGCTTTTACACGAAAAAAAAAATGCTTTTTGGGTCTCATTAATTACCAAAATAGGAAAGACTCCGGTGACAGATGTATTGTAGTGTATCAGTGATCAGTGTATTAGGGGAGCGCTACCATCAACTACTGTTCGTTTCAGGTCACATTGGCAGCAGGGCTGTTTAATGGCATTAAAATAACTGCTGTATACATATAATGTGGAAAGCTCCTTTGCTGCCACCTAACCTCCAGTACCCTGCATCCATTCTGGGGGTATGTGCATGGTATGTGACTCCTTGTTTGCAAAGTCCACCGTTTGTTTTAAGGCTCAACAAATAGTTTTAGAATCTAGGGGGCAGATTCAATTGTGCGCATAGAGGGGAAAAGGTGCGATAATAGAAATTTGTGCATGTTTGTTCGTGGCACGATGTGACGCACATAGCGCAAGTCACCCACAAGAAACCACATTAAATGTCTAGCACACAGGAACCATTTTTATGCAGTGTGTGTATGTAAAAAGATAAAAAATAATCTGCTAACCTCACTATTCCTTTACTACTCCCCATCTATATCCTCACGCAACGCATTTCACTGCTTGTCAGCCTTATAATCCCTTAATTCCCTCTTCTCCATATTATCACCCTCTTTTTGCTTATTCCTTTATTTAGTCTCTTCCTTCCACTATTATACAAGCACATAACACAACACATATACATTAGAGTCCATTAGTAAACCATTTACCCCCACTAGTTGTCCACCCCCTAGCTCTGGCTTGTTTGGTAACCTGGAACGTGCTGACCTCTATTCGAGCTGGAGTCAGCCTCAATCCACCTTTATTGAGCTCTGGTTGCCAGATATTTAGTTGCCAAGCATTCCTGCCTTATTCACATCAATGCTGTTTAAGACCTGTGTGTGTGTGTGTGTGTGTGTGTGTGTGTGTGTGTGTGTGTTATGCTATTTCTATAGCTTTTACAGAAGCTTAATTCAAATCAGTTATTGTCTGCTGTATAAATTAGTTTCCTATGATATTTCCTGTGTATTATGTGTTTAGAGTACATTGAAGGAAACCATAAAAATAGGTTTCAGTGATAATACATTTACAGACGTTAAAGGTATCACTTTTAGATAACGTGCGGCCCCTCAATCTGCTGTCTAACTCCTATGATCATCTGTCCGCCTACGAGTTTTATAGTCTGTAGCTGAGGAGACGCAGGTTTCAGACCACCCAATATGCTCACAGTGGCTGAAGCCTTTAATGCAACCTATATCCACTCTACTTTCACATTTTGGTTTAGTCTGTAGGATTTTGGCAGAATAAATAATTACTGTACTTCATAGCTATAAATTCCATTCTAAGACCTGAATTCATTGTGTAACCTGATCATTAAATTGTTATTTGTCGCACAAGGATGTTCAAAATAATTTCTGTTAACAAAGGCAGTATTTTCATTTTAATGTACGGTTGCAACAGATATTGTATATATATTTGGCATTGACCATTCTCAGTACATTCATTTATCCTTTGGTTTAATGAAGGGAAGAAGGATAACGCTCTGTGTATCTGGAGCTTGGAAACATGTACAGTATCTGCAGTTTTATTTATTGCAGAAGCTAATTAACATCTCACTATATTATTGATGTGCGGGACAACCAGAGTGACACCATCAATGTAAACACAATCAAATCAAGCATACAAACTGTACACAGACAGGGCCAAGCTAACCGCTGCATGATTAAGATGCCTTCCATATTATATACACATGAATTAAATAGTGTTATTCCTAGCAATAATAATGGACTGTATGTAGTGTATAATATACGGTATTGTTAGTCAATACTTTACTAAAGGTAAAAATGGAAATAATAAATTTTACATTCAGTGTTCATAGTTGCCAATGTATTTGTTTTTCCATTCCAGGAGAAACAAGGAAATGGTAAATTGGGATGGGACTTGGATGGGACTTATTTAGAAATGTCTTCCTAAGCACCACCCCTGCCTAATCAAAGCCTTCCGTCATAGGTTTGCAAAGGATGGGGCTGGACTTAATGTCATAAGCCCTGCCCATATTTAATGCTCTGGGCTTATGGCAATTTGTGGAGCTATGCAAATTTCCTGGAGAGTTTGCAAGTTGTAAAACCTAAGTTTACATCAGCATATGGGTTGTGCAGTCTATGGACATATTATACCATAATAGGGTGATATTTAAGGACAGTGGGCCTGGAGTACCCATATTGACTTCTAAGCCTAAATACTTCTCATGTTATTTACATGTAAAACATGAAACCATTATGTGGCCATCTAGCAATGACAAATAGCTCCATACTGTACCCATACCTTACAATGTGAAATGTCCCACTCTCTATAATGAACAGTCTTCTCAACAAGTAATAATTTAAGCAAAACCATAATGTATAATTTAGAACTTTTGAAGGTTCAGGGGTAGCGCTACCATTAAGTGATATTAGACGGTCGTCTAGGGCAGGGGTATGCAAAGTTAAACTCTCCACTTGATAACCTAACATAGCATGCTGGGATGTGTAGTTTTACATCACCTGGAGAGCCGCACTTTGCCTACCCCTGGCCCAGGGTGCTTGCAGCCGCAGCACAGAGGACAATATAAGGTACCATGTAGATATTGAGATAGGGATCCCTATATAAGTGTATGTTTCATTGGTTGCGGTGGTAAAGAGGGAGGGGATGAAGCAAACCTACCAAATCTTGAGACCTACCACCAGACCCTGTATAGCGTTGGTAAGTCTATACCATATGTGATGGACTATGAGAACACACAAGACAGTCATAGCTTAATTAAACAGTCTGTAAAAAAAAGATTTGCAAGACATTGTTAATGGAGCTATACCTGTACCTGTACCGGCCATCCTGTTCCACAGATCTGTATTAATATTTCATTTTTTGCCAAAATTCGATCAAGCTATGTCATATCATTGGAGCTTGGTCTCTGGGATTGTAAGGTCATCATTCAAAATGTCCATCTGTTGTAATATATCATTCGGCAAAAAAATTAATTTTTGTCATACCATCAATCTGCTTCCTTAATGTCTCCCCTGCCAAATTTTGTGTATGCAGGAACCAAACTAAATGTGTTTGTTTCAGCAGTGTGAGAACAATCGTGTAGTTATTTATTTTCTCAGATCTCACCAAACAGGACATTTTCACAAAACCCTGATAGCATAAACGGAATGTTCTTTATGTGGCTGCTCTCTCCGTCCTTTAATAAATAATAAAACAAACACAACTGGAGAATACAGTTATCTTCTTATCTTGACTACAAAACAGCTGAGACAAGCACAATTTCCAGGCCTGCGTCAGGTGAACCCACAGGAAATATACTGCTTTTATTGATATCTCTGTCAGACGCCAAAACAAACATCAATTGAAGTATATATGTCGTGCAGTTTTCAAAACTCTGCCATTAATAGAGAATTGTGGGTAACAGCAACTTATAAAATACACAATACTTATCTGATCTGCATTGTCTGGAAGTGCCCATGTAAATTGCATCGGATCTCCACAATATACAGTATACAGAAGCAATGATGCAATTATGCAATGATTGTGTTCATATATTCAGAATTTGTGCCAATTCTAATTGTATATGACTGTACAACGTATATTCCTAAGTTGTACAGTCATGGGATTTAATGTGGCAGCCTTGGGCCCACACCAAGGAGGCAGGGCTTAAGCCAGGATGGGTGGCATGATGGATGGGGTAGAGCTGAACTGTCGCCGTTCAGATCGACAGTATAAAAAAGTACATGGAACTCCATGTTACAGTGTAAAGCACGTATAAAAACATTGTGAGCAGCATATCGATGTCCATTTCTTAATGGGCATAGATGTACGCGTGTGTAATGGTGAAGCTGACAAGGTTTAAGCTAGAGCCCTTTAGACCCCCAGCCCACCTACACTTGGAACATCGTTCTATAGGCTAGGAATTCTGCTAGTAAATTTGGCTACAGATGGGATGCAGGATCTGGGCCTAAATTTACTAAGCAGGGAGATTGAATAGTGGGGATGTTGCCCATAGCAACCAATCAGTTTTAAGCTCTCAGTTTCATTTGCATACTGGAGAATGTGAGCTCGAATCTGATTTTTAATCTCCCTGCTTAGTAAATGTAGGCCCTGGTCTTTTGTGCTTAGGTGTCCATGAAATACTTATTAGGGGTAAGTACATAGGATACTCGCTCACATGAATAAACTTGCTGAGGATAATCCATGCAGACATGTTTCAAGGGGAATTCACAAGAATATTATGCAAATTTCTAAAAAGAAATCTTTTCCATAATGCTCTTAATCAGCCCCAGGAAATATTAATATATTAGAATTTTATGAAAAACATCTTATCCTTTCAACATTATAATATGCACTAATAGTAGAAATGATGCTAATCTAAGGCGAACCCATTGAGTGCAATGAAAACATACTCATAACTGTCCTTCCCAATGTCTCTCATTTAAATTGCTATTGTCTCACTGACAGCAGCATATAAATTGTACTTGTACTGTAAAAAATATTAATCATGATTGTTGCCTGGCAATGTATAAAATATATCTGTAAATAATTAAAAATCCAATATAGTGAAAGGCCAGTTGACATTGACATCATAAGGACCTGTTAACTGGAGATACAAGAGCTGCAATCATCATCACCACCACATATAATAAGGTGAGCAATGGCGAGGAGGGAAAGAGGAGGCCTTAACTAGACCAGAGATGTAGAGGGGCTAGATGGAGCCAATGTATCCTGTAGTGAGATGGAGGACAATGTGGTAGATGGATGTGTCCATCTTGCCTGTCCTACCAGTCTTTACAGGACATAATGAACATACATGAAATATAAATTAAATATAAATCGATCTTAGGGGCCGATCCAATTCCCAGCAAAGACAGGAAAAAGCTGGTTGTGTCTTTTTTTCCCGCCTTTATAATAGACTGAATCACGCTCATTTTTATGGGCAAATCCATGAGCCACGACAAAAGAATGAGCAAGTTTCTNCCTTTACGCAAACTGCGTAAGGGGAACGAAATGAACTGAATAGTCCCGTTAGTCTCCATTAAGATACGTAGCGCTACGAGCACAGCGTTGCAAAATTTGGAACTTGTACTGCAATGCATCACTAAACATACATTTTACGTGCATTTGAATAACAGAACAGATAATTTTGTGGTTTATGTGACTTGAAAGTCTTCTGGGAGCTGTGAAATCACCTAACATANCTCGTAACAACTTCAAATGTGCCTGACTTGCAGTCACAACCGCACTTAACAAGCAAGTAAACAGTCAGAGATGTTTGTCTTATTTCCGATCCATCGAATCTTCTAGTTCCCTTAACATATTTTTTTAATCTGCACAATTTGTACAGTTCTGCTTACATGAGCAACATGTAGAAAAAGGTAATGCAGCGGATTCATCAAACTGGCAGTGTGAAAGCAGGTCACCACTTCCTAGCACACCATTTATCAGATGATTTATCAAACTTAATGAGCCAGGTCATAAAGCAACTTATTAATGTACTTAAAGGCACATTAGTTGTTATAGGGAGATGTTTATGAGATTCATTCAAAACGCCAACGTATAGCTAGAACAGGTCAAGGCTCTTTCAGGCCATTCTCTTTATTAACTCCGGAATGACCCCTTGACTTTTAGTTATCCTTGCCAGTGTACAGTATGTTGTCTAATGGCATTAATGATCTAAAGTGATCTACAGGTTTATGTAGTACACTTGCTTTCCTGTGACATTTGCCTCTTTCCGATGACCAAAGCATTTATTGACCAATGGCAGAAGAAGGAGATGGTGGTTTATTAGTGTCTATTAACTGCATAGGACCAGACTTTCTCACAAGTGGGCAAAATCATGTTGAAATGCAGGGGAGATAGATTTCATTAGTTGCAAACGGTATTAGAGTTGAGAGTTGATATTTCCTAGTCTAAGTCTAATAACAGTGTAACAGTAACGCTGGTCAGTATCTGTGTGCAAAAAGCAAAAAGAAAGTTTTCTCCCTGCATGCACACACTGACATTCATTTTACCTCCCCTGCAATTCAACATGGTTTTACCCACTCGTGACAATGTCAATAGTACATAAAGTCTTGATCTGATCCATAGTCTTCAGCATAGTCTTCCGTTGCCTGCTGTTGCACACATAATGTGTATTGTGAAACCTATATTATAATGATCAGTGTTCTCCCCAGGTGTTTTTGCATGAGTGGCATAAAAGGTATCTATCTATCTATTTATTTCATATCTTTCTGTCTGTCGGTCTATCTATCTATCTATCTATCTATCTATCTATCTATCTATCTATCTATCCATCCATCCATCCATCCATCTATCTATCTATCTATCTATCTATCTATCTATCTATCTATCTATCTATCTATCTATCTATCATATAAAAATAAACGTGTTTTAAAATCTGGCTTCCTTCAACTACCTTCACCTCACCAATGTTTGTTTCCAAGTTCTGAAAACTCAGCTCCACTTGGCCTTATAAAGGGGTCACAGCAATCTTTGACACTCATTATGTTTTTGTTAACATCACTACTGTGTAACAGAATAGAGGCATTAACAAGCGTTAATGAGGGGAATACTCCTACTTGGTTATTCTGAAGCTCCTGCTCAAGGATGACTCATTGTCTATACCATGGTAATATTATATTATTATTATTATTATTATTATTAATACTACTACTAATAAACCCTTGTAATAAACCCTTACAACATTTGTATATATTTTTAGTCTTAAAAATATTTAAATATTAATAAAATGTTATACCTCTCATTATAACGTTTGTGCCCAATCAGCATATTAGTAATCAGGGCAAGGCATTAGCTTTCTTCAGGCACTTAAATACCTCAATAGTGCCCTGCAGTGAAGGTCTTAGAACCAAACCCATGCCAATGTATGCTTGGCCCAGTCTCCTGAACGGTGGGCCGTAGCACAGTCTACTCCCCCCAGTGCATTGGCAGTAATTCCACCCTTGTCCTGATACATCTTTTGTTCAGTTTTCATTGAGCTGAAATAGTTTTAGTAAATAAAATAAACAGTGAAGGATAAAATGTACATTTGTAATAGTTTCAATTATTACAAAAGTACAAATTTGTATATCTCTAAACAGATAATGTATGGAATAGTTGGAAAATAAAGGGGCTGAGCATAAGTGGTACATTATGATTGGCAATAACTTGTGACCTAAAGTCAAGTGCCTCTCAGTTTGGGTTATCTATAGTCAGTTTATGGCTCAGGGTGCTCCCATAATCCACTTATGGCCCTAAAGAAAGTACCAAATTTATCCTAGTTTTTATGCTATATCCTATGTTTATGTATTTGTCTTTTATGTATGGATTTGTGTGCTTATGTATGTGTGTTATGTATATCATTGCATATCTCTAATAAGTATTTAGAAAACAGGCATTCAATGCTCCTCAGTTAAAATACTAAGGGGCGAATAACTAAAACGATCCTCTTTGTTTTCCCAGAGAAGTTATAAAACAAACATTTATGTTGTCTTGGTTCTAGATAAATTTGATCTTATTCGGTAAGGAGCAATGTAGTTAGTGTACAGTATATACAGTCTTTTTATTTGTGATTCCACATCTGTGCTCTTATAATGAGTACTTGATTTTTCCAAGAAAGGCACTTACTTGTGTTTTGAGACATAAACTATAACAGCATTTCTGACAAAGAACATGAACCACTCTCAATATCCCATTTTCTCTGGCTAAATTAACCTATGATCAGGAAATGTATTAGGAGTTAATGTAGAGAGTATAAGTTATTGGCAATGGGTTATATTTACCCAGGGCCGGTACTAGGTCTGCGGGCGCCCTAGGAAGCCCTTGCACCGCGCCCCCTTGCTGACAATTGACGTACAACGTGACGTCCCGGTGCGGCGTCGCGTCTCCTCTAATCAAACAAATGGCAAATCCTATTGTCAGAGGTGTTATAAATATATAATTAATGGATTAAACCGCTGCATAGTATCAACTCTCCAAGAGGCTCCTAAATTCAGGGATTTCTTCTGGAATTCCATGAGAACCCACAAATGTCTTGCACGTGGGCTTGAGCCAGTGATTTGCCTTTATGCTAACATCTCTATCTCCCTTTCATAGAAGACCGATATGATCAGCCACTAATCGGCTGATTTGTACCCCATAGACAATCCTCTATACAGCACTGTGTAATTCAGAGGTGCTGCATGTATATTTAGGAAAAATAACATTTTGAATGGTAGTTCTTCTTAGTTCTTCTATTTGACGTTGTATAAAATAAAAAATAAATAAATAAAAGGTATCTAACACTGTTAATCTTCCTGAAGCCCTGCACAGTCTTTCAATAGGACATGTTAGTTCACTGACCTACTGGCTGCAAGATAATATTTATAACTACAATAATTCAAATACAAAATCTTGACAGATGATTATCCTCTGTGTGCCAGACCTCCTGTAGTGTTAGGACTGGCAAATTAATCTAGATATGATACCCTTGTGGTTCAGTTAGGCAATCACTGGTCATACTGCAGACAAAAAGAATTTGAACTCTAATCAGTCTGGGCTCATGTCAGCCGGGGAACTTTGATTACTGAGAGTTTCAGTGTTGGTGATGAGTGGAATTTGTTTTAGATGTCCTTTCTAAATGTTCCCTTGCAGGAAAACAAATGTTTAGATTTATAGCCAGCAAAAAAATATAATCATTTAGTTGTCCCTAAGAGCTGAACATATCGACTAAGACATTATTATTTATTATATTTCTTGCCTACTCAGCTTTCATTATAAAGATGAATGGGTCCAATACAAAATTGAATGATGACATGGTTTAACCCATTTTTAAAAAAGAAGAATATATGGTCATGGAGTTAGATATGTGAACACTGTTGGGGCAACTGTATATATATATATATATATATATATATATATATATATATATATATATATATATATATATATATATATATATATATATACACCATATTTGTTGTACTGTCACTCCACGTTTAGAAGGTTCTTGCTACGGTGATCAATCAATATTTTGGAATAAATAAGTATAGCTTGAAGAAAGGCACTCAGCAGGCTTATAATCAATTCAAAAATTATAGCATAGGTCCAACGTTTCAATCACTTCCTAGTGATCTTCATCAGGGAAAATCACTAGGAAGTGATTGACACGTTGGACCTATACTATACATTTTTAACATGCTGAAATAAATAAATTGGGACCCAGGAGAGTCAATTTTTTAATTGATCATAAGCCTACTGAGTGCCTTTCTTGAAACCTATACTAATTTTTATAGTATCCATGCACTTCTGTTCAAAAGTTTCAAAACATAATGAACATAGGAATTATTTTTGTTTGAAATAATAATTTTGGCCTTCAAACTTTGCTTTTACCACTGAGGGCTTTTCATTCATTACAGCGTTACAATTGTCTTCTAGCAGTTGTTAATTTGTTGAGGTAATCTGGAAAAAAAAATAAAAAAAATATATATATATAATATATATGTAAGAAAACTACCCTAACCAAAGGGAAAATGGGAGGGCACTCACAAAATATATAGGTATTCAATCTCACAAATAGGAGTGCAGGGCTAAGAACTATACAATCCACACTACCAAAGTAGCAGTAGTCCACACCTCCAAATACCTTCATTGAACAACCGGAGATCNATACCAAAACATAGTTTATTGACTTCCACAACACATCTATAATAAAAACACTAAACTGCACAAGATATAGAACATATAGAACAGCTGACAGCTGTTTCGGTGCAGGAGCGTATAAGCACCGTCATTAGGGCTCCATAAACGGAGAGGCGGATACCTATTGCAATGGGACCCTCTGTTCTATATCCACTTTCAACTATGGTTCAGATGCAAGTATTGGAGGATTCATACTGACATTGGGAGCTTCAGAAAGCATCAACTGCCGTAGTTCTTGTGAAGTCTGTGGATTTTATCTTAGCGCTTTTTGCACAGTTCTATTGCTGCTAGCATTCTTTTTTGTCTGTTGCACTGTCACTTTATCTTGTGTAGTTTAGTGTTTTTAATATAGATGTGTTGTGGAAGTCAATAAACTATGTTTTGGTATGGATCTCCGGTTGTTCAGTGATGGTATTTGGAAGTGCGGACTACTGCTACTTTGGTAGTGTG
>JABWIB010000026.1:194416-204810 GCA_016617825.1 Platyplectrum ornatum | reverse complement strand
CATGCAGGGAGAATACTTTATTGTTGCATGTTGCACACAGATACTGACCAGTGTTACTGTTACACTGTTATTACACTTGTGCTGGAAACATCATCTCTCAACTCTAATACCGATTGCAATTAATTCAATTTACCTCCCCTGCAATTCAACATGATTTTGCCTATGAGAGTGTGAGTCATAAGAGTGTAAATCTGAATCTGGCCCATAGTCTGAATTTGTAAAGTGTGTGGGATATTTAGTGTAATTGATCCGTATCTGGTTAACTATTCCACTTGCAGGCAGCATTGTTTTTTATATCCGTGGCTATTATGAGTTCATAAAGTACACACATCATGACCATCATGAGACGTTTATAGAGTATACTAGAAACTAGTACAAGATGGATGTATACAAAATACTGTATACCGTACACTTCCATCTATTGTCTGTTAGAAATATATTTTATACCTACAGTAAAAAAAAAATCAACCTCTGTTGGGTAATGCACTCACATATAAGAATGATTGACTCATGTTTATTTGGAAATTTAGAAGTGGGGGTATAGACTTTCATAGGTGGCGATATGGAAACACTGAATATAATTGAAGTCAATGGAGATTTGTAGTTTTTCAATTACATCAGTGTGAGAAGTGCCGGTATGGCATACACCCGTATACACCCCACCTCGAGCCCTGAAATAAACTAAACATTTTTAATGGGAAAACATTATTGCAATATAAAACTTACATTTATAATATTTGAGAGAACAGGTATTGTCAACAAAACAATTAATAAAGAAATCTGGAAGTATCAGCAGGGTATTGATAAACAGTTACACAATGGAACACCAAGGCATGATATAACATTAAAGAACATGGTAACAAGGTGGGTGCTGAAAGATCGTAACCAGACCAGGGAGTCACAACAGAGAATAATAACCAGGGAAGTAGATGAAAAAGATTTTGCTTACCTAATAGTTATCAAACTTTTTCCCCTCGCTATGGTGGGGCGCTATGGTCATGAGGACTCTACCTTAAATCTTCTGCACTGCATCTGCTGCCAGCCCTTCTGTACAATTTAAATACCTCCCCCCACCCCCGTGCATACCTTGCTTTTGCACACACCTCCTGGCACCAAATACGTAAGTTGCATATTTGATGCTGGGATACATTTGAATGGCCAGAACTCAATGCATGGATGTCCCTGAACTTTTACAATGACTCTAAATTTGTTGACCATACCCCATGCAGTGAGTGTTGTAGACAGTGGACATGTCTAGTGCCAGGTTTCCTTAATAGTGGCTGCTTCAGACTCTTAGACAACCTTACCTGCTCGGTCCAAAACTAAATCATATAAATGCTATTGTTTTACAAATCTAATTTCATAAAATGATTATTCCGAGAGATGCTTTTTTTTTTTTTTCTTCAAGATATATGACTTGTACATGTACATTATACATGTCCATTCATGTGGAGACCTGTGTGGGAGAGGAAAAAGAGCTCCCCTGCCACTCCCCTCTCTTATGTGGAAAAGACAGTAAATAGCTTACACTGCTATACCTTATGACCAATGACCTGCATGAGCATCCCAAAACCCAGCCCCAAATTTATTTAAACATACCCCCTATATACCTATTAGAATTTAGGTAGGTGGGGTACTTAGGTCTGGCAAAGCAGAGGGATCCCCCAGCATTACGGAACATTGTTCATTGTACAACTCCCATCTCAAATACATTAGCATTCCAGACTCCTGGCAAAGCATGATGGGACTTGTAGTTTGACATATCTGGCTTGTCGCAAGTTGACCATTAGGGCCTTAGGGCAGGGTTAGGCAACGTGTGGCTCTCCAGGTGTTGTCAAGCTATATGTACCAGCATGATTTTTCTTGTATCAACTATGTCTGTGCAGTTTAAGCATACTGGGATATGTAGTTTGACATCACTGGGAGAACCTCAGTTTGCCTACCCCTGGGCTAGGGGATCCGCAAGTACATATCTGGCACATGTATGCGCACTTTTTTTTTTTTACCAGACATGCACTTGTGTGAGTAATCCTAAATTCGGTCCTATAAATTAAATAATTCTCATAAATAAAAGATAACACATTGTATTAACGCATGTTTCCATTCATAAAACCACTTGGACATCTATCAAATGTTTTTCTGAACATTTCTTAAACATAAAACTAAATCTAAACAAAATAAATATTATATAATAAATCTATATATATATATATATATATATATATATATATATATATATATATATTATAATAATATACATAATAAATCTTTTATTATATGTTGAAACGTATTCTTTTAAGCACACACACATTTCATACTTCCTTATTATACTTCCTGAACAATGAAAGGCTTTCTGAGCCAGTTGCCAATGGCATTGCCAGGGTATAATCAGGTATGTTGTCTGTACTTTTCCCTCTTACAGTTAGTTAGTACAGAATATGTGGCCCATCAGTGAAAATCATCAAATTAATCCCATCCAACAGAAAGTTTGTTTTGCTAAAGATTTCGGAACACTGGCTATAATTTAAGCTGTGTTTAATGCTACATTTTGGCTGTCTGCCTCTAATAAAACTTAAGCATTTCAGCAATTTAATTGGGTATAATACAGGCAGTGCAGTTGGCTTCAACTTCACTCAGCAGTAATATCCTCAGTTTGATGGGATCATTGTTCCACATTTTAATTGCAGGGTTTTTGTGAAATACTTTCATAATGTCATCATTAACGTACTTTCACAGGCCTATGTTCACACGTCTGATCCTGTTTCAGATTGCTTCAGCTCCAAAGATAAATTGTGTCATGATTTTGGGGACCTGTCAAGACAGTTATCTAAATTACATGCGATAATGTTCTAATGCTGTAATAAACTCTTTAAGATGTTGACACTTAGGTATAAGATGGTTGAGCAATACAGAGGCGCTATTCTATTAATTATACATATATTCTTGTCATATATAGTGAGGTGTGCTATCTCCTGTATATAGTGCAGTACACTGCAAGATATAGCCTCAGCCTGTTTTATTAGATATAGATATAATATGGTCAAAAATATAGAAACACAGTTAGTCAGAGTTGCTGACTCTCCCAGAATCTTTGGTAGACTCCCAGATTTCAAGTACTTCTAAAAGAGAATGGACATAGTTGATAGCTCACAAAGCTTGCTGGTACTTGTATTTTGACAATACCTGGAAAGATATTATTTACACTTGCACACGAGAAAGAGACATTGTAGTGGTGTAGTGGGCAGTAAGTATATTATACCTTGTTACCCAACTCAACAAATATGTAATAAACCATTTGATAAAGGTTTCGAAATGTGCACTTTTGCAATTTTTGATTCTATATATATATTTTTTTTTGTTAGTTTTACCTTAGAAATGTATATTATTAGAGTAGTCAACTTAAAGTATAGATAAATGACAATAGTTCATAGTAATAAAATAATATATTTTCTACTGCATTCAAATTTTAAAATAAGTTTTTATATCTACTTTACTGTCAGCTCATCTGCTCATGGTCCAATGATAGTGTTGCTATTTTTTCTGCATACTATACATATATCCATGAGTAAATTGTGTCATGAAATACTTTTGTTGTCATTTAGTTTAAGACTGCCAATCATGATTAATCATGTCAAATCAATACATCTGCATTTCCTTTTATTATACCTTTAAAGGACTAGTATATTCAATTGATGCCTTATTTTTCCCACTATCTTTTTTTTCTGGGATAATTTTCTGCTATACTGAACATACGTGTGGGCTTTCAGTTTGAAAAATACATTTTTGGGGAAAGTGGTTTCATTGAAGTGTGAAGTCTATCTAGATGAAAGTTTTATTTAGTTTGTTTTCTTTCTTTTTTTTTTAAGTCACAAATACTTTTTTAAATCAATTTTTTTTAATATATATTTTTTGCCTGCAGTGTGTTATCTGTTTTGCACGGCAATTCAATGTCATTGATTATTTTGTGTTATTTGGTTATTCGTTGTAGTGAACCGTGGAAACATATGGGTCAGATGTTATTATTAATACCATGTTCATATTGTCGCTTGGTAATAACCTGTTTTTAAAGCCAGGTAGTAGCCTGGACTCAGACCCTATTTAACACCATTCACACTGAACCCAGATTGTTGCTAGCAAAAAACTGTCTTCTCTTCATTCTCCTCTGCAATTAAAACACTACATCAGCTCCTTTGTAAAAAAAAGTAAGCACCGTTCACACTGAAGCTGAAGGTGACCCAGGAATAACTGCTTTTTACCCAGGTCGAAATCCCAGGTAAAGATACCCAGGATTTTTCAAAGGCACAATTCACACTAATTTCCCAGTTTATGAATGCGGAATGATTTCACTAAAGCATTTGTACAAACTATGATCTGCTTAGCAAGCTACAGAATTATGTCTTTATGAAAAGAGCAAATAAGTAGAACAAGCAATTGATGAGTCCAGTTTTAGAATTATGCTTCACTCCCTTCCTGCCTCACTGACTTTATGCAGTGATGGTATCTCATGACAACTGCTTTCCAATGGGGTCAAATTAGGACTGAGATACTGTTACAAAAGAGAGCATGATTGATGCAGGGAAGTTCTGGGCATCTCCTGAATCAATGGTTCTCAAACTGTTTCTGGTGTGTACCAGTTACCCATTATGTCATCATGTCAAGCACCACTGACCAATTGGATTTCCTGCCCAATACCTTCTTCTTAATTATTTAGCTTACCCGCATCCCTCCACCTACACTACTGTTATTTGAAGATTGACTGATTATTGTAAATATTTTTACACTTTATGCACCCATAAACCTCTACCATATTGACATACCTTGCATCATTCTTTTTTCACATCTCCTTACATCTTATGGCATTGTAGATTGCATAAATTAGGACCATCTTCTATATTGTGGCATTTATGTATGCTGTACATTATTTACACAGCCCTCATACACTATATTACTCCATCCCTCTAACATCATTGATAAAAAATATTTTAACGGTCTGTATTTTTTTTAGTTATTATTTATTATTTTATGTGCCATACATATATATAGTTCCAATTTTCAGACCTCTGGCTCACAAGTTACTTGATCTAAAATATGTTAATATCTGTATAACAGGATTTGGCTGATTAGGGCATTGATGAAGTGGAGCTTAATTGTTCTGGTTAGGAATTTACATATTGATATTTAACACTTAAATCTTTATTTTATATTTTTATATATCATACTATATATTATTTCTTTGTATAGAGGAAAAAAAATATTGTTCAGTTAAAACTTTTTGATTTCTTTCTAAAAATGTAGCAGTGCCTGCACAATTATAATTGCAGATAATATTACGGAAGATTTTAATTACAACTTAGATCATAAGCATCTCAAAGGATAAAAGTCAGCTGATTGCAGTGCTTTGAATCTGTTTATTAGATCATTACATTTATTAAACTCATTTAGAGTACAACATTCCTCAGTCAAAGATTATTAATTTTGTTTTAAATTTAACCCCTTTACCAGGAATATAGATTATATTTTCATTAACTGTAATTGTGAAAGACTTTACATAGAAAGAACTGTTCATAATTTAGTCTTTAATTTTACTTATTCCAAAGAGTCTTCTTTTTTTAGTTTTAATACATGTAACAGAAAATAATATAACATAAGTCAACTAATCTAAATAAAAAATAATAGTATATGTTTCCAAAATAAGTCCCCAAACATACAAAACATGCAAACACAATACTGTCAACAAAGCGTCAAACATAAATAGGTAAGTATTTTATTGAAGAAGTCATTACCATCACACTGGCCCATCCATCACTTTGTCTTAAAATAAGTCTATAGCATACAGTTTAACAGAACAACATACCATCTTAGATGGTCTTCTATCTTCAGCAGATTTCAGTCCACAACCATTTTTGTTGAGATATATACACTGTCAACCAAATGTTGTTAAGTGTATGAATGTCAGCCTATTGTTGACTGTATGAATGTCCATAAAATAACTATAGATCCCACATCATCTCTAAGAATCCCTGTACTATGTGGCATATCAGTGGTCAAAGTGGAAATTTAGAAGTGACGGTATGAAAATGTAGAAAATAATAGACGTGAATTGAGAATTGTAGTTTTTCGAGATGTGAAGGTATGGCATACACATGTATTCACCCCCTCTTTGAACCTTGTGGCATATGAATAAAAATGATAATTTTGATATCTTCTTTCTATATGATTGCAGTGTATTACTCTGTAGATGAAAAACCCTTTTCCCCAGGTGCTAACATATCTAATATATGCTGTGCAGTGCTCAAGGTGGGCTAATATACACCCCCTTGTATAAGCCCTGCCTCCTCTGGACCCAAAGTTTTGTGGTAAATATTTTCCTCCATACCCCCACTTGCCCACTTTGATCCTTGCTCTGAAGTTGAGGAAAAGAAGCTGGTTCTATAATTATGACTTTGCTAAGGGAATTACACAGGTAGGAAAATACAGTAATGTCCATATGAAAGCACAGATCCATTTATTTCATACATTAATACTAGTTATTTTTAACATATTAGAAATATTGTCCTTTATTTGTTACCCAATGCTTAATGATAATTCCATTTTTACTTCAAATGCTTAAAAAGCAACAAAATTTTTCCTTTTAGCAGAGACTTTCATAAATTTTGTCCTTGAATATGTTCTTGTAACAATGTCTTTAAAAGAGATTATTTTTTTCCTGAATTACATTCTGTCTCTCATAGAAGAATCTGAACTTTCCAAATTTATTTCAGCTTTAGTTCAGCATTATGTGTCTTGTATTTTTAAATTAAATCTTTGAGAAGGATTGGTTATGTGAAACCAATTTTAAAACCATCATCTGTGTTGTGTCTCCTTTCTAAAATTAAAAAGCAAATTTTGACTTTAGATTTAGAGTTTTTGTAATGGTGGTAACTGTATAAATATTGATGTTCATGTGATTTAGAAGGAACCTTGGTTAAATTATAGTTTAATGTAGGAGTATTGTGTGGTATACATAATAATTCCATTGACAAGTCTTGAGTACTGTGACTCTAATTTGATTGATTTATTAGTAAGTTAATAGTTTTTACATTTTCCTCTAATAATTTATAGATGCAGTTTTTTTTATTTTTAGTGAGAAGCTAAACTGAATAGTGATTACTGACAACAAAAAACATCTGGGTTATATCTGTAGTTCTGGACAATGCATCTCAAAGTGGTATCAGCATTATATGTTGTAAAGAGTTCTAGTTTTTAAATACCTAATTGGAAATGACGATGACAACTATAATAATAAAATCATTACTGCAATTAATATAAAATAAGAATGACAAATGATCTTCTTTTCCTGGGTCACTTTACACCAGCCTGTGAATAATTTAAATTTCTTATGTCACATTAGTTTTTCTTTTGAACCCCATTCATTGATTGTTTCTGCATTGAATTTGCAGTACTTTTATAATTATTGTTGTTACTGGAAAGCTAGAAATATATTTGAGCAAAACAAATAAAATATATTTTATAGTTCACAATAAGAATTTCCCTGTGTGTTTGAAATAATTCAGCAGTCACCAGGTAAAATATAATAGACAGAACAAAGATGGAACAAGGATTAAATAATATATAGAAATGTTAGAAAGGTTTCACTTAGCAAATAAAGCTTTATATGGACATTAGTGAATTGATGTCCTTCAACATTTAAGCATATGAAATCAGGGCAAACCTCACCATGACCCATTTATACCCCACTGTAATCACTCTAACGCCACCAATTTCTATGTTTGCCTTTGTCTTAGTGGATCACCATTCTAAACGTTCAATACAGTTTATAGTGGACTATATGGTATTATTTCCACGCTAGTTTTATTTTGATGACTTGAAGACTTTAAGCTTCTCTAATTTGAAAACCAAGAAACAAATGTTTGTTTGGTTGACCTGTGTCATTGTACATTTTTACTGCGCAGAAATGATCGTAAGTAAATCAGAATTTTCGTAAGTAAATCAGAATTTTCAATTAACTGATAAATAGTTCATATATTTATACTATAAAATATGTGTAATGATATTTTTTATGACATTGTTATTCATGCAAGACCCTTATACCCTACTATATTTTACTTTGAAATCTTGTATAACATTTTGTAGGGGTTAATAATGTATCTTTTAAGATCCCCACAATAGACAGACAAAGAAAAGATGGAGCCATGGCCTTTACACAAGACTGTAAAAGTTTGACAATGACTTTTAAGTACATTTTTGATCTTTCTGTAAAAAAAGACAAAGCATCAACAGATGTCCCTTTTAAATCTTTTGCTCCCTGTGCTTCTTAAAACCAGGCTTTGAAAGGTGCTTCTTCCAGGAGAATGTAAAGATCTAGAGATAATGGGGTGACCTTTAATGCTTCCCAAGCCTAGAAATGCTTAAGATACTTCTATATGTTAGCAATATTTTCTGTTATAGATTAAATGGTACTATGGACAAGGAATGCTTTGGACTCCACTGAGAGTCTTGGCATGCTGTATTGTGTCCTGTGGTGAGATTAGGTGACCATAAAACTATGGAAACTGATATTTATATGTGGAACCTGCATAAATGACAGGTTTACAGTAGTCTTCTTTCTTTTTGATTCGCATAACCCTGCAACCAAAATGACCACATATTTATTGGCAAGAAGAGTCTGTCAGTATCTGTGTATGCATGGGAATGAATTCAATTTCCAAGCGCTTCCTAAATTCTCACTGTGATCCCTACAACCAGGACTGGATTAAAAGCCATATAAGCTTGAGGCTGAAAATTATGCAGCAGTGGCCAGTAAGGTATGGCTGTGACCACTAGTGTGTGGTAGTCGATTATACAGTATGTGGGCCACTTAATCATACTGTGCCCTACTTCATAACACTAATATTATAAACTGCAGTGCTTTAGGTATTTTTGACAGTGGAGGCCTGGGGCTGTTGTCCCATTGGCCCCATTGTTAAACTGGCCATGCCTATAACATTCTAACAGCAGATAGTACAATATCAATGATATTTAATTGCAGTATTGGCATACTCATTTACAGATCTATACTTATCTATTGAATATTAGAGATAAGCTTTAAATAAAACTTACCGTTTGAACACACTTTTCCTGCCTGGTCTAGCTTACAATCTACCCTTCAATGTACCAAACACTTGGAGAATAAATTAACCAAGGTCACAAGGGACAGACATCTGGATTTTTGCTTTCTGTCTATCCTACTGTAGCAAAACCTGGATGTTTTGTTGTACCATCTATACACGATTTCCTGTTTTAATTAATTCATCCTGAAAACAGTAAGTTCTGTTTTCCTTTCTGAACATTGCGGATCTCCCCAGGAGACATCCAGGTCCCCTTTACCCTGTGCAGTTGTCACTTGAGGGATAAAGTTTCTTGAGTGTATTATGAGAAGTATGTAGCAGGCCACCTTTTTCCGAAAGGTCTTGTCCCTTGTCAAAACTCCTTTATTAAAGAGCCGAGAAAAAAAAGTATTCTAATATTTCATCTCTAGGGCCAGAAATGCACAAAAATCCATTTTCAACTACATTTAAAAAGGTTTATCAGCCATAGCAGTTAATACATTAATGTCCTTTGAAACATTTGAGTTCCTTGCCTTTCCTGCTTGGTAGATTATTCTCTCATGGATCATTGCTTGGTCCTCTCCGCAGCTGCATATCCAGGTACTGTATAACAGCAATATGATCTCGATATGCAAGACAAGGAAATCATTCTACTGGGGAACTGATGTGTTATTTAACAGGAATACTAAACTACTTGTTTCAAGTAATGGAAGAGAGAAACTTTCTCTCTTGCTGTGTTTTCGTCCGGGTCACAGCTTTGGTTTAAATGAATGTTTTCAATTAAACGGATGTTGGGTGAGTGGGGGTAAAGGAAGAACCAAAGTCTGGGAATGAGAAATATTAGAATGCTATGCAGCCCCTTGACATGTGAAAAGGAACCAGAACAGCAGGATGTTACATTACAGTAATGTGTAGATAATGCAGTTTAATTTAAGGATTTGTATTAATGATATGTCTGTTTATAGATATTTCTAGAATCCTGTACATCCTGCATGCAAATATTTATGACCATGTCCACCCAGGATTAAGATTTATATGTCTTACTATAAGCAGTACGCTCAAGTTCCACACTGATAGCTGCAGAGCCACACTTAGGCAGTATAGACAACTCTGTATGGATTTGATCATATGTTCACATATATACCCAGTATATACACACTGAGTAGCTAAGGTTTCCACATGCATAGCTAGGGTGTCATTTAGAGTTAGAATCCACCTGTTCTGTCTCTTATGTTCTGTCTATCTACACAGTGCCACCTGCCTCCTCTATGACTCTATCAGTAATATCAGTAATAACCCCAACCATTA
>JABWIB010000026.1:136406-190000 GCA_016617825.1 Platyplectrum ornatum | reverse complement strand
AATTCGTCATGACGATGTGTGGGTGAATACAATATTCGTCAGTTAGTGAATGCTATTTTTGTATCCATTGTATGGCAAAATTCGTCACCGCGATATCCCATTGACGATCTGTAAACGTCAATCAAAATGACGAAAAAATACACATTCGTCANTTAGTGAATACACATTTAACGAATTCGTCAGCAATATCGTCAGCCACTGACGAATTCTTAAATTCGTCAGTTAGTGAATTCCCCCCCAGATCCATTCTAATGGCCACGTCACCCCTTTTAATTGATATATACATATATATACATTTATCTTTACAATAGATATATGATGAATGTTTCCCTTAGGTTTGACTTAGCGTTAGCATCACACAACTGCATGCTCATTATACATACTAAAACACATTAGTCATTCCAAGGTAGAATCTTCACTAAGCTACACAAACGCTACGGCAATAATGAAGGACGTCTGAGATATGTTCCTCATCATAGTCACTGACACCAAGCAGAGAAAACTCTTGTAGTAGGAAATATCACATGCTGTCTGTGTCTAAAATTCCACATAACCCACATTTGTTTCTTCCTCATATTAAGATCTTCTTGTCTGATTACTTGAAAGAATCTGTTGTTGAAAACGTTGTTCGCATCCGAGCAGGGACTGATAAATTAGGCAAAACACTGTTTACCCAAGAGAGAATGTCCCTCTTTCTTTCTCCTCTGCTGTAAACACAATAAGCATAATGATTTCATCCTTTAAGATATAAATACATATATTTTCTGGAACAATTTTTCCAATTTATTCTTATCTCACAGCAGTATTTGAATGTGAGTCATATGCTGTAGCCTGAGGGAGGTGGAATAAAAATAATAATTAATTATGTTTTACACAACAGTAAGCTCTACCGAGTCTGATTTACAGCTGCTGTGCTTAAAGCCGTCAATATATTCCTTGCGAAGGCACGTTATGTCATTTTATGCTCCTCTGTCTCTTCTCTTCGCCTGAAATTGTGGGTTTCTGAGCAAGGTTCTGTAATGGTGCCACTCTATGTGAGTATGAGCAACCTTTGGGTTTTCTCTCGTGCCAGCCCCATTTCATTCTCTCCTAATTATTATAGCTAGCGGAGGCCTTTTATACAGTATATACTTGAACTGTGGATTAACATGCGGAAGCCAAGATTTTTCTTTCATTCGGCAATGAGCAGTTTCACTATAACCATAGTATTTTTTAGAAGCCTTTTTGCTAACGTAAGTGGCAGTTTCTGAGCTCAGAGGGAATTCAGAGAGCTACCGTCTCTGCAAGTGTTTCTACAAAGTGTTATGGGAAATACTATTATGGAATGGCAACTGTAACGTGACTGTCGGCAAGGACAGGCTCAGGCACCATAGTGAATGTGTGGGGCATCGGTGGGGCTGAGTGGGCCTAATTCCTTGACAGCTTAAAACAGCGCTCTGCACTTTTTGTATGAATGCTGAGCACTGTTTATATATAGATTTTGAGCAGCCCTGGAATGTTTTCGCAATTTCTTCGGCCATGTTTGATCCAAAGCTTAGAGGAGAAGAGTCTCTTATTATTGCTTTTACAAATCCAAACATATTGTGCTGCGTATTCTTTTCTTATAAGACCACATAGAAGCAAGCAGTGTTCCGAGCCTAAGTAACATGTGATCAGAACATATAATGGCTATTCTATGACCAGTACTACATACATATGTGCTGCTTTTGTCACATAGGCTGTAGTGCATTTTACACTACAGCCACAGCATCACTACAGTTAACCAGTATCAAATTATGCTATTCTATCTGTAAAATAAAATGGCAAAACATTTGTCACACATATTTGCAAACATGCAATAACCCTCCCGCCACAAGGTCCTAACTGTAAACAATGAGAGTCCCATAATAGGGTCAAATGTATATATGTTTTCAAATGAGGCCTGGGGGGTGCCTCTCGGTGTGTTCGCTCTGTGTATGTGTATTCTTCTTAGCAATTTTATGTTCATGAAAACTGTATTAAATATTTCCAGCCCCTTAACAGTAATATCTACCACTGTACATTAAGTAAAATCTATGGGAAAACTTTGTATGATTCAAGGTTAAAAAGTATGAGCAGTCTGATAATAAAGTATGTGAAACACCAGAGGAGGATGGTGAATTTAATAGCGATGCTCTTTGCTTTAATACGATAGAGCAATTGAGATTCTTAATATTATGGCTTGAAGAACTCTCAGGAAATCCGGCGATTTTCATTGTCAGCTATCGTTTCCTCTATTGTCTGCAGGCAGAGAAGAGAGCAGTTAGAGAAGATTGGCCAATATACTACCTGACAACTAATCAAGGGTTTTTTATGTCCTGTCTAAAACCATAACCGTCTCACTTTTAAGGGTTCGGTAAGATGTTTTCTGTTCAGCTTTGATAATGAATAATGAAAAGATAATGAATCTGCTTCTTTGAAGATGTTTGTTTTGAAGCTGGCTACATCCAGTTACATTACAGAAGTTTTATGTGGCTCATGAAGGAAAAGAAAATGAATACCTATTTTTTTTTTATATATACGTTTTTTCTTTAGTTTCCAGTGTTAAGTTTCCATTGACATATTGTTTTTATTATGTTAGATATATTTTCATGATGACACTGAACTATATCCAGTTTTTTGGGATGCTGTTGGCGGTCTGAACAGCTGTATTTCGACAGCTTAATGGTGGCTGTATCAATGTAGTAATTTGCAATATTACGAATATGTATACTGGGAATGGGTACAGGTGACAGGCTATAGGTATGGGCTGTCAGTGGGAAAGTTAGAAATAAGCGCATGGAAAGGGGAAAGTTTGGGATAGGCTGATAGCAAGTAGAAGGCTGGGCTTGTAAAGATGGGGAGATTAGACTTGTAGAAGGTTATGGTTAGGCTTGCATAAAGGCGAAAGTTCCTGATAGGAAGGCGAAGGTTAGTGTTAGGGATATAGAAAGGACAGTGAAGTGTCAGAATTTGACACTTTGTGCCAATATATCACACCCGTTTTCTGGCATTTGTGTGTTAACTGAAATGTCCTTACTGAGAACTGACACCCTAAAATGAAGGGGCTGGGTTGAGTAGATACCAGGTTCCTCTTAGTTGTTGTACAATATATGTGTTTTCTCTCTCTTATTTTGAATTCAGCAATATTCTATTGAGTTTCGAAAAGAAAATATACAGAACACTGTAAGCATACAAAGGAAACAGTGTACAAAATAACAATAATAAAAATATCTGGTATTCTTCATTTATACAGGGAGAGTAACCTAGAAATGAAATACAAAATATTTGCATCCCACACAGAGAACATGTGTCAACATATACACTCAGGAGAGGCAGGAACAAAGGGTGCAGAAAGTGCAGACTGCTACGCATACATTTAAGTGTTTCCTCACATACCATTGTAGTTTGTACTAAAAGAAATTACTGCTGTGGGGAGTTTGTCCATGTGAGTAGCTTTATAATGTTCACATCCTCTCTATCAAGCACAACACTGGCTCCCCCACCACTACTCATTTCTCTTGGAGTTCCCTACCTTTCCACTCACACCTTCTCTCATCCTCACATTTATGCCAATGATGTGGCATCTTACCTCCCATTGCCACATCCCATTTTCACATTCAAGACTTCTCTTGTGCTGCCTCTCTTCACTGGAATTCTTTCCCACAATCCATGAGCTTTCCTCATGAATCCATGAGCTTTCCCCATAGCCTACAAATCTTTACACCTCACCTCTCCATTAACTCCTATCCATCACTCTCTTCCATCGTCTTCTGGTCCACTACTCCGTGTCATTCATCTGTTTGCTGAACTTGCCTAGACTGTAAGCGCTCATCAACAGGACACTTTTATCCTCTTGTCTTTAACCTCCTCCGGCCACATTCCCGATTCAACCTTGTTCATCAGAATCTCAGTTGTATTGGGTTTCTCTTTCTTGTTTGTCATCATTATGTTAACCTGTATCAATTTGTATGTTATTTTGTATACAGGTATGCTGGGTAATCTGTATGGCAATCTTTGTGGCTTTATAAATAATTAGAATTACTATAATAATTATTAATAATGATAATAATAATAAAATCATAATTACACACAGGTTTCTATATATTATGGCCCAGTACTTGTTAATCGGTCCAAATTATATATGCAGACATGAAAAGTTGCTGTAAGGATACAGCTCATTGTTTCCAGCAGCTTAGTTATTCTTCATTACTCCACTATTATTGCCTACTTTGGAATCACCCCTTACCTGTACCATACATCATCGTCATGTCAAGCACTTGTAGTTTAGCCTGTTGGTCCTGTATCATACCTCGGCCCACTGCACTGGTGACTAATTTCATCCAGTGATCTTCAGTGGAGCTGAACAGGAGCTGTAGTTATATTGGAGGGCTAATAATTGCTCTACAGGCAAATAAACATTAGGCAAGGCCATTTAAAAGTAGACAACCCCTTTAATTGTCAAACTGTAAAAGCAATCAAGCACCCTGGCACCGAAACGTCAGGAAGCTGAACAACACTGCTTTGTGTCTCGTACACTGGCCTTGTTTTATTGACTCTCCTGCTCTTGGTTGTTTTTGAAATTTAGCTGCAAGCCCATAACCTTAGATTAATTATGCCCAAGTGTATTTTGGCAGGTAGATTGGGTTCTAAGTGTTTTTACAATTGTTGTAAATGCAGCAATAAAGATAAACCATAAAGTCACCTAAAAATAAATTCCTAAACCCATGAAGCTCTCAAACTACACGAACAGTTTCGCAAATTACGAGGAACAGCCCAGCAAAACAATAAATAAGTAAAACGGAACAGTATTTTACTGTGTTGCAAGATTATTTTTGGACCGGTATGAAACGGAATATGTAGCAGAAAGTTTGGCAAAACCAGCGGTGGATGAATTTTACAATGCTGTTGTTTTTAAGCTTTTCAGACTATCAGGAATGTTATTGCTACAATTTTATTGCTACAACCCTGGCTATTCTACAAGTGCAAGCAGTATAATGGTCTCAGGACTTTATATCATGTTAGCCATGTAATTCAGGCTTTGTGTTTGACTCAGAGGTGTTTGCAGGATGAAGGAGTGTGAAGAGTGTGTTAAAGATGGTAGAATGTCGCTTTCTGTCTCTTCTCCTCATTAAAGCGGACCTGTGCCCAACACATAACTACAGCATTAAACAGCCGTTTCATTGAAGTTCATAAAATGAATCCTTTGCTGTGCTTACAGCTGTACAGTGGAGTCTAAATTCACCTAATTATGTGACTGCATTAAATTAATCAGTCACATCGAATGTCCTTACGGGTTCTCATTTTCAAAAGATTTCTTTAGAAAATTTTGTGAAGCCTGGAGGTGATTTAACTCTTAATGATCACATGTAGAATCCCAGGATCTTCTTAACTCTTTAACTGGAATAATGCCTGAATTATTATAGCAGAAAAAGCAAATAGGTAGAAGAACATTTTTACAACTGGTTAGCTCTATAATTGGAGATATTCATAGAATTTTGGGACATCTTTCACAATGGGTAAAAAGCCCAGTTTAATTTGCCATTAATAGGTTTTGTTATTACATCAAACATCCTGCATACAATCAAGGCGAGAGTTAGTGGGCAGGCCACCCCTAGGAACATTTAATTCTGGGTTTCTGACTTTTTGTTTCACCCAGCAGCATAGGGTTAGGTGTGTGGGTGTGATTTATGCATATCATGCCCAAGGCCACACCCCTGTACACTGAAAGTGTCCAATCATAGGTTTAATAAAATGCTATGCATGGTGCTGGAGGCAATACTAACCTGTACATTTAGACACAGCTCCAAAGACAAGTCTGGTGGATCCATAAATCAATCCTTACCCCTATGAACCAGTGTACCAGGGAAACGAAGGGCCAATTCAATCCCACGCGATGTGTGCTTTTTCCCATCTGTACAGGGGGATCGCGTTTTTAATACGTGGCTCAATGAGCCGCGAGCTACAAAAGCGTGTTTTCCTCCCTTATGCTGTTTGCGTAAGGGGGAAAAACCTCACGACCTATTAATTGAAGCAGCCCCTTAGTATACATAATTGTCCTAGTAAAGTTTCTATGCTAATCAATATAAGAAAATAGCAAGAAATGTTGCATACTTGCAATAATAACACCTATCATGAGTGACCTAGGACTTTATGGTGGCATGAAATGACCTCCTAGTCTTGTCTCATACACCAAAACATAAGAGAAAACCACGACTCAATAAAAATGATTATTCCAAAATTAAGTAAAGCTAACAGTTAATTGAATTTGTTTTAAAATAAAAGGTTCAGTTTAAATTGAAGGTTAAATCACAGAGCAATTAATAGTTTAACTTGTTTCAGGTGATTGGCAAACCTATTTCAGTGCAGTTGTTTATTGGACTTAATTGCCTTAATTGTCAGGCCATGACATAAGAATATAAGAACAGCGAGGGCTATCTTAAGATTTCCAAACAGTATTTGTAGCTATCAAAGCCTGTTGTTAAATCAAGATACTGCAGACGACATTAGGCGCCCCCATACTGTACGATTTAAATGCTTCACCATCCCCACCATGCAGACTTTATGTCCGCAAATGCCCACCCTTCTTAGGCACAAGATTTACGGGAGTCAGGATGTGGGGGATAACTTTCAGAATACAGAATGCATGCACAGTCTTGATCCTGCCCCAAGTTCTACCAGAACAGGATAAAGGGAAAGGTCATTGCAGTGTGTTGGTTTGGTGTCTTTGTGATTGTTGAGGACTCTCTTCCAGCATACAACTGGAAGTGTCTGATAACTCCAGGGCTGGTGCTAGGTCTCGGGGCACTCTAGATGAGACCTAGCACCGCTACTCCCTCACTCCCCCCACAATGAGGTAGTAACAGTGTTCTAGTCTGGGATCTGTAGTGACAATACTCTGGCCGAGGCCCTCTCAGGTAGACATCTTCCTGGAGGGCGGCACAACAACCGTAGACCAATGTTCAGGGAAGACTTTTTGGGCACATTCTTCTCGGCTAATCAGTTTGCCGCAATTGGTATGGCGGGTCTATGAAGCTCCTCTTGTGATGTCAGTTGTAGCAGACTCCCCAATTTATCATAGATGCCCTGGTTCTGTTTACTGTGCCTCTTCAGCAAATTGTTACATACCCAAAAAATGCTTGCCACTGTGTCCTATATTATAACAATTCTATATAGCACTCTGTCTTTGTGCAACCAGCCAACTACAAGAAGACAAAAGTTTGGCTTGATTCAAGTTTGACCAGGTAATGGTGAGGGTGTGATTGAGGGCAGGCAAAGTAAAAATGTTAACTAAACAGTCTCTGGCTTTTATTAGAAGCAACTATTTTTTTTTCTATTCCTGTAAATGTCTAATTATTCTGCATGAATGGCTATTTTTATGGATTCATGTCAGTAATTTATTCCTCAGCTTAGTACAATGTGCATCCATGGTGAATATTCAGGCCCTTGCAAATAGTCTTCACTGTCTTATTGGATACTGTTAACAAAAAAAAATCTAATTCTCTGCCAGAAAAAAACATCTTAAAATTCCATTTCCCATGAATTCTCTAATCGGGTGCAAGTCATTATGTGCTTTGTTGATTCTTAAGTGCAAAGATAATTGCAGTGGGCAGCGTGAAAGTGGTTTGATTATTGCCTGTCAACTCTGAATTCTAATAAGTCTAATTGCATAGCATCAATTCATCATCTCAGCATCACTTCTTTTTTTATTATTAGCTCTTATAAATTGTAATGTGCTCATAAAGGAGTGTTGTAGTATATCAGTGCTGACATTCTACCTGGCCTATTGTCATTTTTTGTCGTTACCTAATGCAGCTTCACAAATTAAAAGTTTATAATGATGTGCCCTTTTCCTGAAACTCATTTCAATTTTGCCTTCCAGGTTGCATAAATAAATGGCAATAATCTACAGTATCTGTGGACGTCTATAATTTCATTCTGTCCCAGCAGATACATGGAAGCTGTTAATTTATAAGTGTGTTTTCTTATTGTTGTACATAAACCAGCTCAGTGGTGATGGTATATGAGCACCACATAAACGACAGAGGTTATAAAGGTCTGTAAAAAAGCCACAAAAGGCGTAGAGAGAGCATAAGAAAAGCCAACATTGAATATAAAGGAGATCTCTATTATAATACCAAGTGTATTCTGGGAGTTGTATAAATATAGAAAATTTGCTATGACCTCCCAAGCAGGGCCACCATCAGGGGGGACATCTGGTACTCCAGTCCTGGGCCCAGAAAGAGAACCAGCACTGGCACCATTACTCCTCAGTCCTCACTGTACGCACAGCAGAAAGTATTGGTGTCCGCGTCAACTGCTTCTCCCAGGCCCGGCCAGACAGAACGGGGAAGCAGTCCTGGGCCCCACTATTTCTTATGGCAGCCTTGCTCCCAAGTGTCCTGATTCCAAAGGGACAGTCCTGATTTCAGGTGTCTGTCCACAACCTCATGTGCCCTGTACTTGGTATAATAAGAGGACAAAATAGGCTTTTCTATTTTTTTCCCTAAAATGGGCACAGAAAATGGGCGAGACTTGGGCAGAGCCAGGGCAGGGCTTATTTGTGCCATTTTTGAGATGAAAATGTTAGAAGTATGTGATATTTCCCATAATACTGACATATATCAATTATCTTTGGAATGACTGACCCAAGGGTATTCATTGTAAAACCAAAATAGATTTTAGGGACCAGCATTGTAAAATCATAGTTGGGAGGTATGGAATTATTAATCTTGCATTCAGACACATAACTACAGGGTATTGTGTACAGAGTATACTTCAACTGATCAGAATTTCAATCGTGAACATAATCATTGTCTAAATTTGTAACAATGGAAAGTAACTTGACTACTGCAAATCCTGCATTCAGATAAATGTACACAGGTCATGCGGGTTCTAAGAACATGAAAACCACATTTAACAGATTACCCTACAGACAGGGAGACTACTCCCTTGTGTGTAGGGGAATATGCATGGAGACACTTACCATAAGGTTCTAGTACTTACTGTGCTGTTAGCATCCCTCTCCTGCCTCCTGTCGATCAGAACCCAGTGTCTGAAGCTGTAATGCAAAACCTGCAGATCCAGTCTTTATTCATTATTATGAATGAGTGTGCCATTATAGTTCCTGAAAGCCCCAGTGTACACCCTGCTCTACTCTCTGAACTGGCTACAGTAAACTCCACACATAAGCATGCTTTGCATATGCTATTTCTCTGATATAAGCACCAGTAATATCCCTAGAAAGAAATATAACCCTGGCGTAACTCATAAATAAAGTGAATATAAGTTGGTTCTTAGCAATGCCTGTAGAGTGTTAAATATGATTACTTTCTGAAGCAGATGAACTAACTTATCAGGCAGTTTTAAAAAAGTGTATCGCCATTAAAATCTTCTTTCCTGGAAATAAAAGAGATTCTGTGATGACTGTTGGTTGTTAAATTTATTCCAACTATAACAGTATGATTAGGCAACCACGGTAAGCACAGATGTTCGTTTAATTGGCTTTCCTTTAGAAAAAACATTGCCTGCCATGAACTTAAAAAGGTAATGTTGGATACCATGCCTATTAATGGGAACTTTGTAGAAAGCTTATTTCTTGTGGGATGATTTCAATACTTAAAAAAGAAATAAATAAAAACAAAAAAAAAAAATCAATCGAATGCTTCTTTCAATACTGGGTCTCATTTCGCTTCACGGGCCTTCACTTGTCTGCTTTGATATCAGCAAGCCTGAATGAAATGGGAGTAGCATAATGAATGCATTTATTTACGTCCCAGAATTATGAAGCTGTTTCTAGCTTCAAGCTATTTTGCCATTGCCTGACAGTAGCTGAATGGTTGAAGGGTAGATTTGCAGATACAAATTTAAAGTTAAAAAAATAGAAATTGTAATAGGACAGGTGAGGCCTGGGGCAGTTGGGATGTACACAGACAAGTGGCAATGTTACCTTTAATAATTGATGGAGTAAGACATGTTACTTTTCTTTGATTTTCTTTGTGCATATTGGTTTTGGTAATATAAGTGCTTAACAATTATTCTGTGTTTGTTGGGAACATTGAATCACCACACATAATATGTCCTCGTTTTACCTTGAAAGAGCAAGGAGTATTTGGGGTAATGACATTTTTTTTATGTTTGTTGAATATATTGTAGCCGGATCCAGAGATCTGTCCTACACCAAACATCTGCAAATTGTGTGCATAAATTGTGTGTTATCTGACCAAGACCGGATTAAGAGCCACATGGGCCTGAAAATGCTAAAAGGCACATTGATGAGGCCAGTGATGTGTGGGTGTGACACTGTTGTGTGGTTCACTTTTCACAATTCTTCATTACACTGTACCCTCTCCATTACATGTACCCTTATTACAATGATATCATATGCTGCAGCACTATGGGCCTTTAGTTCCATTTAGTCCCATAAGGTTCATTGTTAATCCAGCCCTGGTTGCACCCATGAATCATGCCAGATGTTAGGGGTTGATTGTCTTTGCCTATGGTAGATGCATCCAATGGGTATTTTCTTTCCTCTTTACACTTAAAGTATGAATTGTGGGTGGTGGGGGAAAATTAAACATTACTCTTGATGGAATGCAGAAGATATAGAAGATATTACATCCTGATATTAGATGGGATGATCGCAAGCACACACAGTGACATCACAAATATTTTATTTAAAAAAATTAAACCCAGTATGTGTTCTCTATGATCCAACTTAAAATTTGACTGTGGAGTATACATAACATTCAAAATGTTTAAAATAGTTCTTGTTGGTTTATGTGGAAGCAGATTCTAATAGTCCTTGGCTCTTAATAAACTAGTAATACCCCATTCACACTGCATCCCCTGCAAACTCCGATAATTAGCAGGGCCACACAGCGCTGCCCGTTCAATTGTGTTGACCCACGAATTACCTGTTTTCTGTGTTTTCTAAATTTGGTGTCCTGCAGCCTTTATCTGGTAAACTATTCAACTCTATACTCATAAACAGAGTTAGAAGTAAAGATGGGTACACACTAGTTTATATGTTTCTTATGATAAGCAAAAATGAGGCATACAAAGGATCATTAGTACCACACCCTTCTCTCGGCATTGTTATTGGTGGGTGTCTGTACACAACCACTAATGAATGTGATGAGCCCACCATTGGAATTGGTGAATGGAGAGAGTTCTTTATCAGTTAGGTGTCTGCCAGAATTTACATTTCTTGACTCTGAGTATGGAGCAGGGAGAGGCTTCTCCTCAGTCATTCTGTCTTTGTTTCATTTCTGGTCAGAGTTGCTGGATAGAATGTTCAGCCCGAATCCTAGCACCCTTCAAGCAAAATTGTTGCAATATTAATGTTCCCTGTATATAAAAAAAATGTCATTAATCTACATTTCTCTGCATGGTCTGTACACGTGATGATCTGCACCTTAAATTACAAATATTCCCAGGGCCTCCAGAAGAAATTTTGGGCCCCAGTACAGCAACTTCCTGGGACCCCCCATATTTAATATGTTTTCACGCCATTGGGTGCATGCCTGTTTTCCCTTGAATATATACCTATAAGGTTGAAAGCACTACACCTATGGAGGCAAAAGTACATTATAAGTATATGGGAAGGAATATGTTCAAGCAGGATACATTGTAAATCGTTAAGGTCATGCTTGAGTCCAGTGATGGGCTACAGGCATCTCTTTCTTATACATAAGAGCAGCTCTCACTGCAGATCACTTTCAGTAAACAGTTAAAAAAATAAAGAATAAAAAACTCCAAAAACCATCAATCTCAATCACGGGCCCCCTGTCAGAGTAAAGAGTACCCCCCCCCCCCCTCTCGACGGCACTGAATATTCCTTACTCTGGGTCAGCCCATTAATTCAGATCTAAATACTCTTTGGAGATATTCTAAATATTCTATTACCAAATAAATGTATACTTAATATTTGTATTATAGTAGAAAATTAAAGAAAATAACATTTTTATTTCTATTAATACTGTCACTAACAAGACCTTTTTGACAATCCCTTGTTTTCCACACTGACTATAAATATATCAACTTATTTTAAAAAGTGTTTTCTCTGCTCTCACCTTTGTAGTATTGACAAAGCATTAATTATATTTGCATAATTAGTATGTACTCTGTTTGCAGTAATAAAACAAGGCACAGCATGGGTTTTCTAGGTTTATATTAATTAGCACAACTCCTTTTAAAGTTAGGAGTTTAATGACACACGGGCGATTACAATGCATTTGATTTAGTTTTGTTCATTTGTCTCTAGGAGCCAATGTTTTCACAATAAAATATTTATTTTTACCAAAGTGTATTAAAAATGCAAGTTTCTAGGGAAATGTCTTATTGATCATTCAGATTGGGAGATGAAACATGTTTGTGCTTTGTTTTGTTCTCCACAATAACATATCAAACAATAACACAGGTATCTCTGGGTATCTTTGCTGGACTAGTGCTGTTTATATGAGTGATATTACAAATGTTATCAAGGGAGATGTATGCAGAATTTATGTAACCGGATGGACACATTTGGAAGGGTTAACAAAATGATTGGTCCAAGTCCACGATTCTCAAACTGTGGGTCACAACAGTGTTTGCATGGGGCTGTGCACATAGGTGATTTGATTTAAGCACATAGGTGATTTGAAATATAATTTAAAAGAAAAAACTTGAAGTGTATCCCAGGTCTCGAAGTGGGGGTGTATACGGGGGTATGCCATACCGGCACTTCACCCACTGATGTAATTGAAAATCTACAAATCTTCATTGACTTCTATTATATTGTGTGTTTCCATATCACCACTTCTAAAATGCCCATACCCAACTTCTAAATTTCCACTTCGACCACTGGATGTATCCATATTTTCTGACTTTTGGGTTCTCCCGCCCTGGGAGAAGACAGCAACATGGGGGTGGGGTGGAGCTCATGATTTATAAAAAGCCTCATCCCTGAATGACAAAGCAATTGTTTACTATAGATGTGCAGGGCTTGAGTCTCGACCATTCATAGTAATGACCGAGACTGAGGCAGTGATTTACATTAATCCCTGTCTCAGCCCAGGTCCCGCGAGATTTGCTGACTTTCCTGGAATACGGGAAGAAATGTCCAAAATTCTGCAGTTTTTTGGAAATTCTGGGAGACTCAACAACCATGACTATATGAAATCACAGTAAGGATGAAAGAAACAAAGATTTCCTCAATGGATATTAATAAAAAGAACATTTATTAAATCACAAAACTAATCAGAGCTGCAAAAGCAACATCGAAAACCAATACACTTTACTGTTGGGATCATAAGCACCACTTAGATATTATATATAAAGTGAACCTTAATAGAAAGTCTTACACACAAAATGAAAGATTGGCCAAATGACTGGTTCATCCTCTAGCAAAGTGGAAACAATTTTCCCTGTATGTTGGATGGATAAAGGCAGATATTGACTCGACCTGTCGGCTATAACCAGAAGTCTAATATTCATCTACAATCAAGGCCCTACTTATATTATTATTATTCATCGGGAAACTGTGTAACATAAATCAGGCTCTTCTCTCACTAAGAAAACAACAACTGTTTACTTTTATAGAAATCTTGTGTTAAGCCACACTGTAGATGTAAATGCACAGTGTCTCAGCTTATATGTAATTACCCACATACTACTGGTAAATAAGAGTATCTGTATATAGGGATTGTATCAAATGCATTGCAGCTTTATTCAGATCTTAAGCCTACCTGCAGATGTATTTGCATCTTCAGGGCTAGAAGATCATACTGTGCGTGACTAGAGATTATCACTTGTAAACTTTCTGCTATCTAGTCAGACAAACATTTTATCAATTACATTTTAAACCATTCAGAACAGTCACTACCATAAACCGTTGTCCCTGGAGCTTTTGATTAAAGGTTACTGGCTTGGGGGGTAAATTAATGTAGCCTCAAGATATCCTGTACAGTAGCGGCCCTACATTTTTGAAGCCCTGAAGCTTGAACTCTTATGGTGACCCCCTTTGCATCCAGCAACACTGGTTGGTAACATCCAAAACGGTCCAAAGGATCTTGCAAAGACCTCAAGGCACAATGCCACCCTCCCTCCTCTTTCTGACTAGAGCATAATCTTAGGTCTATATTAATTATTTATTTTCACTTATAAAAGGTAGAAGTTGCTTCAGGGCCCTCCAGGATTACTTCATGACTGTAAAGTTGAAAGGTGGGAGGGGGGTAACTCGGTGGAATATAGTGTGTTCATCCTCTTTGATCTTGAGTGTTTGAGATATAACTGTGATGTCACACCTTGCTGCATTGTATGTGAATTTGTGAAGGGTGGTTTTTATTTTATATTGTCATCAGTCATAAGCACACTCTATGATGTCTCCTGCTTCCATCACCAGAGAGACTGCATGGTGGCCTTGCTCCCATCCTAATAGCATCAGCCCATATGTGACTGAACAGTCTGATAATGCCATACACTATACAATATACACTTTATAACTGTGTTGATGATTCTATAATGATCTGAATTTACCAATTACCAGTGGTCGAAGTGGAAATTTAAAAGTGGTAGTAAGGAATTTAGAAGTGGTGGTATGGAAGAAAATATAAGTGAATAGAGATGTGTAGTTTTTTAATTAAGCCAGTGAGAGAAATGACATACCCCCATATACACCAGCACTTCCAACACTGGCGATTACCATATGTACTGTTTTCTGTTATACTTCTGATTTAGAATGGTTTAAAAATTTCTAAACTGTTATATTTTTTTAGATAGTTTAATCAGTCAATCCGGAGACTCCTGAGAACTGCTATGATTTACACTTGTACTAATGGATATTAAGTGACCCTTACTTAGTAAGAGCTCTGGTGACTTAGGACACAAAATTATTTAACAATTTCGTGCTCAGAATTAATACACATCAGTGAGCACATTTCTGATAAAGTGATCATTAGCTCTTTCAATGAGTACATTCAGGTAAATTAAGGTCTTGAGCAGAAAAGGGTTTATATTATAAAGCAATCTGGTAAATTTCATTTTCCGTCACTTGACCTCTAACATATTCGTTCGTGAAGATAATATAGAAGTCCTGCTGTGTAAATCAGCCCATAAAAATCCAAATTAACTTTCAAGTGATTTGTATTTTTTTTTTTATTTTTTTTTTATAATTTTTTTTTCTAATTTATTTGAAAAGCTAGATCTCTCTCTAACTCTCTCTCTCTCTCTCTCTCTCTCTCTCTCGTGTAGATAGATAGATAGATAGATAGATAGATAGATAGATAGATAAAATTGTGAATAATGACTAACAGCACTGACAATTGTTATTAAGTGAAAAAAATTGTGGTTATGAAAGCGTGAAGAGAACTTAGTAAACACATTTCTACTTGGTCTGCTGCCTTATTAGCACAGTCAGTGTGCTGTTTATTGTACTCTATAAACCATTTATATTTGCTCATATATTTTATTATTATCCCCCACATTTTCATCTTCAACACCAGAGACATTTGGTAATTGCACTATGGGATATTACTTCTTTTATACAAACTTACCTGCTCATTTTCCAGGGACTGGTTTCCTTTAGACCTGAGGAATTAATACACATTTTTGCATCATGGGAAACCAGACCTTTTAAGGAAAACTGGTAGCATTTTATTCCTGGGAAAAAACATGTTAATTTGCAGGGGAGATAATTTCATCTTTCGGAAAGGGTATTGAAGAGGTTATCATAGCCAATACCTGAATAACAGTGTAACAGTAATGCTGGCAAAAGCAATGTATTCTCCCTACATGCAATTATTAAAATGAATGTCAATGTATGACGACAAATAACAGTAAGATTTTGTAAGGTAACAATTATTGTTGTTGCAATTGGGACGTTGAGGATTTCACTGTATTGTAAATGGCTGCTTATGATGACTATAACAACACTGATATATTGCCCATTTCCACTTATTACTATCTTCTAATCTTGTTTTTCCTTTTGTTTTTGTTCTTGTTACTGTATTGTATATAATATACCACATGTTTTGCTTTAGCAAAAAATACAGTTTATACAAAATGAAACAAAAACACGGATACTTGGCCAGACATCAGTACCACTATCCAGTCCAATACATGCTAACCCTTGAAATACAACACATCACTTGGAAAACATTAATTGCAAAATGTCACCAATTAGCATGAGGTATAGGCAAGACAATAAAACTTAACCTTTATGTTAAATACTATTAAAGTACATTACAGTGCAATTACCAGGCAACATTTAGCCTCACAGGACCTGATTACCCAAAAAGCAGGCAGTGTTAGGGGTGTAAAGACAAAATATGGCAAAACTTCCCCTCAATATGTCCCACTGCCTACCACTAAAAAATATAACCCTGACCTAATAGCAGTCAGGGTAACCGCCCTGATAAGGGCGTTCCTGTGCCGGATCCACCTTACCCTTAAATACATAATAATACAAAATATAATTATAGAAAATAAATTTTACACTCTTCCTAATATACGAGTGAAAGTGTACAGAGATTACTGATGAAATAAAATGTATGGCCAAGATTCCCACACATGGTGGTGGTCTATGTAGGTCATAGCTGCGAAGACAAGGTAAAAGCTGGTCTTTTTATACGCAGCTCCATGAACCGTGAGATAAAAAGACACACATTTTTGTAAATTAAATTGAATTGGGCCCCAAGAGTCAGCAGGATGGTGGTGGGACGGCAAACCCCATAAATTTGCTATCGATGGGCGGTGTTGTTGGTGTTGCTTGGAAGAGCAATTTTACTTACCTGTATAGGAGGAGCTACACAAGATTTGATGTCTGCCAAAGTCTTTCTGTCTTTATGTTTTTACGCTATTTTTACTCCTAAACTTAAAATAGCGGACTACTTGGTAATTATTGTGTCTTAGGGTTGCCATGAAAAAAATATGGAGACCCTATGGGTGCCTCAAACTGAGAACATTTGGAAACCACGGCCTAGCTGCCTGAATCTGTGACAACTGTCTCCAGTGACGACGCCATGATCCTGACCCTATGATAGAAGATGGGGAATCTGTCTCAAACATATGAAAGCACTTCTGTGAAGTTTTTATAGTATCCTTTAACTGATCTTCAAAAAAATGTATTTTACCTCTGAGAGTTACACCTGAAATTTTTACATCCAGCATTAAAATATAATAACTTTAATAGCTATAATAAACTCAAACATTAGGGCTTATTATTATATACTTTATTCATTCATTGCGTAGAAATTAAGGATTTTATTACGTTTGTATTTTTTCACCAAGATCTTTATAGTTTGTATTTTCTGTGAGACAGAAAGCATTCTTTTGATACCGATAAATAAATTGACAGTGATATTCATTTTTCCATAGTCAGCAGTGAGAACATTATCACAGTGTAAAAGTTTAGCTATAGTTATCTACTATTCATGTACCTTTTAAAAAATCTAGGCCATTGTGCTATATTTATACTAAATACATTATATTCTTTAGTTTGGAAGCATTTCATTGTTGTACCTTTACTGTATGGTTTATCATTTTTATATTGAGATCAGGGACATTTTGAGTTTGCAATTTTCTAGATAAACAAAATTCTTTAGCTTTTCTTTCGATGTTTTCCAATGCCACAGCCGGAGTAAATGTTTTTTTCTACACACTGTAGATTTTTAGAACAATTATTGTGACAATAACGCGATAAACAAGTGTTTTGGAACTATATTGTTGTAGTATGTATGCTCCTGGGGTCATGTTATAACTTTTCAAAGTACATTGCATTGTTCTGGGCAGACTGTTTGGGTCATGCGGTTCTTATCTGCTGTCACTTTCTATGTTTCTGTTGATTTTATCTTTTAAACTGTATTTTTACATATTAACTGTACAATGTAAGAAAAAACGCAGTTAATCACAGCTGCTGGTAAATTGTGTGTAGTGTGTACGCATCAATTGGTATCAATTGATCAGATATTTAATGACCTAGTGAAACCGTTTGATATATTGTGTAATGTGAAGTTTAATGTAGTGTGTACCCAGCTGAAGCCTGTGCTGCTTACCAGAATCAATCTGAAATCCATGATGAGGGATAAGGGTCTTCACAAGCAGGATATCAATCTTAGATTCCTAGTAATTTAGGGAACAACATATCTCCAACCCAACTTTACCATTTAGGGGTGTCTCTTGGAGAACTGAAGCTTTACTAGATGGGAGGATCCTTTAAGGACAGGATATCAAAGGGCTAGATTTACAGTGGAGATGTTGTCCATAGTAACCAATCAGATTTTAAAGCTTATATTTGAGAATTTCAGCTAGAATATGTTTGCCTGCTAAGGCAACATCCCCACTTTTCTGCAGTTTAAAAAAATGTAGTCCCTAGCTTCCTAATGATCCATGGTCATCCATTCAATCTTCACTGCAAAAGGTCAGCCAGGGGTGTCATTTGGAGAATGTACTGCCCTCTCTTCTAGGCTCTCCCCTAGGAGAGAGGCGGTTCTCTATGAACATGGTTGTCTTGTCCATTAAGAAGCATATGATTACTTTCAAGGTCACCTCCAAAATTGAATCGTAAGCTCTATACTGGGAGTAAAGATCCTCTATAGATATTGGGTTGATCCAGAAGGATCCACCAGCTTGTGTGACTAGTGTGATTTTCTAGTGTACTTGCTTAGAACACTATGCAATCACTCTCCATTCAGAGTCTATCATTATCCGAGCTGCAGCACATAGGAATACGCAGTTAATGTATGATGTGCCCAATAATGTGCACTTGATCCAGAACATAAAACACATCTTAAAAATATAAACATTTGTACTAAGGATTGTTGTAAAAACCTCTGTATGCTTTATTAATGTCTAATTTCTTCTTGTGCCTTACACCAATGAGCAAACCCTAAATCAATGTCAGTAGCATTCTCATCATCTTATTAGCCCAATGTGACTCCAACCAGATAAATAGATCCGAATGTGACAACATATATATTTGTGTAAAAAAACATATATTGATTTAAATAATGTAAATTTGTGCAAGAAGGTTGCACATCATTTTCTTAAAGGTCCTCTGTGGCATTTAAGTTAGAGCAATGTAAAATGAACAATTTATAACCTTATGAACCTATATTCGGTTGGCCAGTAATGCTGTCTTCTAGCTATAAGGAATTATGAGACCAGAACCTAAGGTCACAATAATGTATATTAAGCTCTTTTCCATTCACAGGTTTCAGCTGTTATTATTTCTAGATCTGAATATTTCAATATTTTGTTTGATAGATGTGATTCACACGGTGGGGCCTATTGCAAGAGGACAATTAAGTCAGCGCCATGAAGAGGACCTTGCAAGCTGCTATAAATCTTCACTTGCATTGGCGAAAGAGCATAAGATCCGATCAATAGTAGGTCTATTAATATTTCTTTTATTTATTAGTTTGTAAGTAGATGTAAGCAATTGTTTTCAATTATGAGGAGATTCGGCCTATCAGGAGGTTCCTACATTTTGTGTAATAAGTACTTGACAAGTCAAATATGATTATTATGATCTGTTCTTTTATAACATCTATTTAAATTCTTCTTTTGCATTTTTGTTCTATGTCATATGCAACACATCCATGTTTTCTGCACAAGTCCCACTTAAATAAATTCAATACATTGTCGAAGACCGTTTGTTAGGTGTAACGAGAAATGGAACGAGAGACTCAAACTGGTGCAGTAAAGTATAATACTTAAAGAGAATTTTGTGTTGTCAGACACAGTGACTTTAAAGATGTATTTTGATGATCGTCTTTTACCATGATGTCCAGTCTGTTATGGTAGCACTTGACTACAAGTACAAAGTAGAGGATGGTCGTCCGTTCACCTAAAGTGCTCCACAACAGCAGTAAGTTACCCCCAATACCGCTGGCTCATGCTCTGCGGTGCAGGAAAAACATGGGGACATGATACCTCCTGTTGAATAAAATAAGATATGAAGAGCTCCAATTCAATGTCTTTTCTCCTGTTGGGACTAAAACTCGATTACACAAAATACTGCTGTTTCCAAGCTGTTATGTTTATAACAGTAGTGGTCAATGTCACTAACCCTGGGAATGAAGAATGTTGTCAGTGCTCCATAGACAGTCTATCTGCCCCTGCTCCATCTAAAGCGGAGTCTTGCCAAAAAGCACTGAATTATAGTGGAGTTGCCTTTGCTTACTTAAGACAAAAGTTAATGAGGGTAAATCTGTAGATCCTTAAATAAGTGAATCGATGCGAGTAGAGCACTTTGATGTTATGCTTAATTTTGCTGAAAATTCTGCATGTGTTTATGTTTGCATTAGGACAACATTGTACCTGAGAGATATTATTAACATGGCTATGAGGCTGTTGGTTAAATGGGCCTATTTTGACAGGGCCATTCCTGGCCACCATATATGGCCTAGGGGCCACAACAAAAGGAGGAGTCCCGATGCGGAGGAGACAAAATTGGGTTACTTACCAATTCATTGAAAAATGTCAACACAGTACTATTTTTGTAAAAGCAGCTGCATTTTAGCTGTAGGCTGTGAGTACAGAATACCTGGAATGCCTAATTGCACAGTGCACTTTCCCCAAATACTCTCCCAATGCTTATCTTAATAGAAAGGAATCCGTGCACCATGTAAATGGAATTCTCCTCTACAATCGGTATGGAATATGGGGCAGAGTGAAATTTGCAGTGATCCATTAGAGCTGCTCCCTGCATCATTCATCTGCTACTACAATAGATGATTGTTCCGATTCCAACTACACTGCTGTATGTCCTCAGATAATATTCTGCAGAGAACATGCATTATATTTACAGCTGATACGGCCAATCAAGATTACTAGTGATAAGATGGGCGTTGATTAGTCTTTTCGGAAACTTTTCACAATGTTGCCATAGTAACGATTCCTAACCTGAACTTCTCAAATACTGTTTGCCTTTAATGATTTGCTTTTTGTCTGCAGTTTACAACAATCAATAGACTGTTGTTGTCGAATGTTTTAAAAGGAACAGCTCTAACTCGATATTCCATTCATTGTCTAAAGAAAGAAACCACTATTTCCCTGCCTCTCTGCATACTGTTAGGCTCATATGCACAATGCCACATTTGCAAAGTAGTAATGGAATTTCTTTTTTTTTAAGGGGAGAATGTCAGGTTCTTAGCAGCTCTACAAAGGAACACAGCCTGGAAGCGAAGCTTTGCATTGTAATAAATGTTAACTCATAATATAAGGCTCATGGTCTGAGCTAGTGGAAAATAAAACTATTCGTAGTGTACCGCCTAAGTCCTGCCGAGGATTAAATATTATTATTGTTATTATTAATGCTTTTTAGGCACCACAAAGTGTCTGCAGTGCCGTACAATGGAGAACACAGACAGAATTGGTGGGGAGGAGGGGCCCTGCCCGTAAGCTTACATTCTAAAGGAAATATGGGATTTAAAACATAGGTGCAATTAAACATACACTACGGGCAATTTAGTCAGCTGCCAATTAACCTACCGGTATGTTTTTGGGGTCTGGGAGGAAATTGACGCAGATATGGGGTGAATTTATAATTAATTATTAGGCGCTACAGAGTGTCTGTACCACCTTACAATGGGGAATACAGACAAAATGGGTGGGGAAGAGGGGCCCTGCCTGCAAACCTACATTCTAAGGGAGATTGGGAATTTTATAAATAGGGACAGTTACACATACACTAGCACTGTGTGGCATCAGTGCTAATCGCATCCGTGCTTTCCTACTATGAATGTAATTCTATGTCTGGTATTGGGATATGGGAATATGGACTTACAAGCAGCTCCCTCAATGCCGTAAAAACAGCTGAAGGGTAGGGTAGTCTCTTCTGTGTGCATTACAGAACATGTACTCTGGGGGGCAGCAGAGTATACCACCAGCATCACACCTCCCACTGATTTAGTCACATCACCACTATTACTATTACTATTATGTATGTTTCCATGCCATCACCTTTTCATCTTATGATACTATAAGATCACACTTTTAAGGGGCTGTTTCCATGGACCTAAATAAAAATAGCTGAAGTCCACAGATTTTAAGTGACCATTAAATACCTGTTTACACTGACATTATTACTGGGGTCAGAAACTGTATTCCTTTGCCTTGCTGAGGGTCTCCTGAGGTGAAAACCACCTTGAAGATACTGTTAGATAAAATTGTATTTTATTGATTTCTTTTTTTTTCCATTGGCATCAAGTTAAACTATTGATGTTTCTGACATGTCTTCATAAAACAGGTTATTTAATTATTAGATTGTTGTCTTCTCTCTTATTTGCATATGGAAGACTAGCACAGGGGAGGAGATAGCATTGATGAATTACAGCATTATAATAATCTGGAAAATAGCACAATACATTTTAATAAAAATGCTAAACAATGATTGTGCAATGTGTAAGAGAATTAGAATGTCATAGCTAATAGCAAATGTCTGAAATTTGGAAGTTAAACAAATGAATATATTAAAACTAAATCCCCTTGTTGTACCCTAAAGTTAGCAGTAAATAATGCATTTCCATCTTCCCTATTACAGTACAATATAATGGCATAAAAGTGTCTAAGAGAATAGCAGTATATTAAACTGTGAAGTATAATTAAGATATCGATTATATACTGACTAGAACTAAAAGCACTAGTTATTTGTAGGAAATTGCAGTGTATAGAAATGAAACCACAAGAAGTCACATAATATAAGTAGTTACACTGGATTGGATCCAGACCTATGATGGCAGTTGGTGGTGGAAAGCGTTTCAGGGGCGGGGCATGATTTTTATAAATGACACCCTCTGTCCCACCACCATGCTGCCGACTCTTGGTTTCTCCCGGGAGGAAGAAACTAAAAGTGGGCAACCCTAGGTAAGACTGAACTATAGTCTGTACAAACATTGACTGCACAGAAGCCAGGATCCAGCAGATTCCCAAAGTCAGAGGTCTGGGTCCTGTTTACTGTTTTATACAGACATCACAATGTTTGTCTAAAGGTCCAATTCCATTATCTGTGAAGTGCTCTCTGGAACACATGTATCACTCATTTATCACGGGTATGAAAAAAAAATGATAACGTTTTCTACCATAACATAAAAAAAAAAAAATAAGAACTTTCATGCATTTTTTTCTTCTTCTCGACCAATTGAATCAGTCCCCAATAATCTTATTTTCAAAATCAGGATTAATAACATCTTTGAGCAAACATTGTGTGGAAATGTTGCAGATCATTAAATATCAAATATATAAGTAAATGGAAATCTATATTATTGTATTAAATGTTTAGTTTCAGCTGTGGACTCTAAGCTGTATTGTGCTACTCATCATGTATATATATGTATGGCCACTCATACAATATGGATTATATTTTGTATGACCTCTTACGTAGAAACCACCTCAGGCTTTTTTATAGTCATCGCAACAATTCTTGGAAATCTTGATACTTGTTATGTCAGGTTTGCTGTGTTATCAAAGCTTTACATCTTGACTGAAGAGGGTGAAAGCCAGCATCATACAGGACCCTCTGTAACTCTCCATCAGAGAATATATTACTCCATTAGACCTGCCTGTAGTGCTCAATGTACAGGATATATATGTTACATTCTTAGTCACAGTATGGGCCAAAGTAAAAATGAATGACTATCCAGTCTATCAGTGTTGTTAAAATCTACTCATCCATTTGTGTAGGTCTTTATATTTAGTTTCTAGGGATTGTATAATGCGTTCTGAGTATCACTTAAGAATAAAAGCTTTGTCATATTCATATCACTGCTATTGGATTTTGCTGCAAGCAGTCTACCACAGTAGAATAATTATTGCTGTCACTGTTCCCTACATGATTTGTGTGTATACAATGCACACGACATACCCCACCTGTTTGATGACACTGATATTTTTATGTGCAGCTTACAGCCAAATATTTTGTTAAGTGCAGTTATTTTATAATAAGAATTCTTGCTGATATTGAAATAGAAGAATGTTATATTTAACTAAAGCTTGTAATATGGTTCCCAACATTTGATGTTCGGTTATTGTGACATGGCCATGTCCCCGGTCATACACAAGGATGCAACATTAAATACATCTGGTTTATGTAAGCATTACTATTAAAAAAAATCTACTGAAGGGCTCTTTTTCAGCAGTCGTCTTTTTTCGTAGAATACGACATATAAACCTAATACAACGGCGCCTCTCTAAAGACAAAATAAGATGTATTGATAGTGCCTAAGCATCCAGTCCCTCCTTTTAAAGTGCTCAAAATCCTCTGGGTCTTTTCGTTCATTTGGTACTTGCCATTGCCATAGTCACAGTAGCAGACTCTTTGTCTCCTGGCAGCCAGGATGATGCTCTCAAATGAAACAGCAATCTTGCCTTTTGCTAAACAGCCAGGCTAATGTGTAAACAGCATTACCAGAGCTACACGTGCTAGTATGCATAGGTTCCAGCCAGGATTCAGACCAACCAGAACTGGGAGGCTGTTTAATTCCCATCCTCTGTTATACTCCTGTCCTGCTGTTCTCCTGCTACTAACCCTTTTTATGCTATTGTATCCTTTTAGCCAGCCTTTACCTGTTTTATGTGTGTGTGCATGTTTACAATATACTACCTTCCCATTCCATGGCAGAAACCTTGGTGGCGGTACTTCTAGATGATCCTTGTCTGGTTTGCTTTATTCTGTTATTTCTTGTCATGTCTAGTTGTGCTTTTCCTTGTATGTCAACTCAATGTAGGGTCCAGTCAGTCTCGGTCCAGTCTGTTGGTCATGTCCTCCATGTTGCCCAGTCCATTTTGGTCTACTCTACCTCCTTCTTGTCCTGTAGGATGTCTGACTCTCAAACGCCTGCCTTTTACATACCTTTTAATCAATCTCAATAAAACATATACAGGTATATAGAAGAAAGATTCGGAAAGATCCAAATGTTATAATGGGCCACATCTACAATTCACATCCACTCTGTGTTTCCATTGTATGAGGATTGCTTCTTCTCAGTGTGTGTGAATCCATTCTTACTAATGCATTCTCCCCCATAGAGACCACAGTGGAGGACAGGTGAGTGCTCCTTATCATTTCATTTACAGTATAGGCATTGTCTTGCGTTGTTGCCCTATCTACACTTCCATAATTCCAGCAATTTATGTGTACGTCGGTTGAAGAACGTAGGGCAAGCCCTTGCTGCCAGAAGTCTGTCCTGGTGAATGGGAATAATTAGTATGTTAATGCCTCCATGTCTGGATTCACGGATCAAATCTGAAGTCTGGATGAATGCCAATATTGTGTAATTAGAATTTATTCTATTAATAGGGCCACTAATTCATAAATCTGACACGATCTGGTGCATTGCAACCCCAGTCTTCTAATTCTGCTCTACAACCATTCACTAGGATGGATCCAGATGACTGGAAAACACTCTGTGATCACCTTAATCTCTTCTATTATCTGACAATATTGTTATCAACATAAATAGTTTAATTATTTTATCAGTTATAGCTTGTGGTAAAAAGGCCATCATACCTGCCAACATTGGAGTAATGGAATTTAAAATAGGAGGCATGGCCATGCCAAATGGGACATGGGGGGAAATTTACTAAGCTCGAGTTGACCAAACTCGCGGGTTATGGCTGCGAGTTAAACTCGCGGTTTCAAACTCGCGCTGCGTGTTTGCAAAAGAGGACAGATAGGACAAATAGTATTCATCAAAGTGCAAGTTGTGAACTCGCTTCAAACTCGCCAAAACAAATAGACCTGCCTTACCCTAGCGAGTTTCATTACAGTGGTGTGTAATGTCCACAATACACAAATACTGCTACTACTACTAGTATATACAGTTACATCCACAGGATCACTGATACACTGACAGAAATATTAATAAATACATCATACATCATTNAAATAGACCTGCCTTACCCTAGCGAGTTTCATTACAGTGGTGTGTAATGTCCACAATACACAAATACTGCTACTACTACTAGTATATACAGTTACATCCACAGNATCACTGATACACTGACAGAAATATTAATAAATACATCATACATCATTAATAATTTTGATGCAAAACACACCAGATAAAAATGTATCTTTAAACTTCACAAAAAGTCACAATAACAGTAATAAACACAAAAAATCTGATTTTATTACATATAACACTGTAAATTATCATAATAATACCATAAACATACACCTCTCCCTAGCTGTCACACTGCAAACAAGTAAAGTGCAGGCAAAAAATAAATGGCAGACTTTAGAGAGAGTCGTACATTTGTAACATGGCTGCTGATTGTTTGCAGGCCTTTAAATTTGTCAATAAAGCTTTTTGAATGAAACTCGNAGAGGCGAGTTTACACAACACATCGGCGAGTTTGCTCAAACTCTCCAGTCTTAACTGCGAGTTTGACTAAACTCGCGGATAATAACTCGCACAAACACGCCTGCGAGTTCAACTCGCGGCTACAACACGCATGTTAGTGAATAAAGAAACTCGCTGTTATACAGCGAGTTAAACTCGCCGCGAGTTACTGCGAGTTTAACTTGCAGACACAACACGACCTTAGTAAATTTCCCCCATGGTCTTACTGTGAGGAGGGTGTGTGGTTACCCGCAAGCATGGGTGCAAGTCACCTGTTCATTTCAGATTTCATTAAGTCACTGCCAATAAGTCCAACTCCTTACCTACATGAGTCTCCCGTAAATTCCGGGAAAGTGGCCAACTGTGGTCCAATGTTTTATTCCCTATTATTGTGGCAGGAATTTTACCTATCAGAATAAGTAACAGAACACCTTGTTATAACCTTGTTACACTCTATTAAATGGTGTCAGTTGTCACTGTAAATTTGCAGGAAAAAAAATGAATTCATGGCAGCGTTTTGCGGTGAAACATGACATGTAAAGATAAGATTCCTTCCCAGCCAGCAATGACATTTATATTCTCCATAAGCGCTCGCATACACTCTCACATGCCGTACTCTTCTGACTCATCTGTATATCCGCTGTAGTAAAACAAATGCTAATAGCATACTAACCATCTACATTTTATTCTTCTAACAACACAGCTGAGAAAGTTTCCAAAGATGAATACCGTAAGAATCCCGCTGAAGGTTATTTGTGCACAAAATTTAAGGTGGAACTGAATTTAATAAAACAGAAATGATAATGTTCCTGTACTGGTAGAAGGTAAAACGCCTCGCTCTAGCTGTCATCGCAGGTTATTTCCGTAGACAATTATTCATTTTTCCGTTTTCATGTATTTTTACCTTCACTAGTAATTCTCATGATCCACATAGTTCTTCTTTCCTCTAATAAGAAAAAAGAGGCAACTTCTACCATCGTGTTCCATACTATATACACCATCTCCACAAATGTCATTACTGTATATCCAGGAGCTCCGCCCCTAGTGAAAATATTACCCCACCCACTATCCACCCAGGATCCACCCGACTACGCATTTTTACCTGTACAATTTGGGGGGGGAAGCCCTTTCAGTTTTGTCACCTTATTGGGACAAATTACTGGGTGGGCGAGAAGAGATCAGAAATCGGGACTGACAGTTATGTTATAAAATTATGTTTTGTGCATTTATAACTAACTTTTAGTAACGTAATTAATATAGTGTGTATAATTTATAGGATATATAGGTTCTGTAGACCTTGCATAAGTTCTATAGACCAGATTCAGACTTTAGGCACTATTCACTAAGTTACAACTTACATATGACCAGGGCCTGACTGGGACTAAAAATCATCCCTGGCATTTAAAGCTCACAGGCCCACCTAGAGCTGTCCACCAATCAGACTGCTGATATCCTCTTTTTTTTTCTTTCCGACAGCCAATCAGTGAATACCTGTCAGCACACTGATTAGTGGATGGTTGAAGCTCTCCAGCAGCAGCCCATCACTACAGTGGCCCATCTGGCATTTGCCAGAATTGGCAGATGACCAGTCCGCCTCTGCATAAGAGTGGGCAATGTTTTTTTTTTTTTTTTATAAAATTCATTTATTGTATAACAATATAGTTTGTAAGACTTGTGGCTGTTGCCTGCTGATATTATATTACATACACGGTATATCTCTCTTATTTTCACTGTGTGTGTGCTGCTCTGTTAGGAATTGCCAGGGGAAAGGGTGAATTGCAGTGAGCTGAACCCTTTTTAGGGAGATAACTGTTTGCGTTTTAATATTTTAGTATTGTCCTTTCTATTCACATCATTAGCTCATACCCCATCCAATCAAGAGGGCTGAATAATAATTTCATTTGACCTGTTAGTCTAAATAATTTAGAATTTTTTCTCCTGATACAGACATTTCATCCTCATTATTTTGCAATTAGTGTATCTGCCTGGATACATTTCTAATGTAGTCATGTTCACATACTTTAAGGCACATTTTGTTCCTCTGGGATGGGCTCTTATTAGCTACTTAAATTGCTTTATCTGTATAGTTCTTGCCTAGATAAATACTTAGAACGCACATTTCCTGGGTACACATCATCACGCAGTCAGTACCAGGACACCTATTTGAGGCAGAAGGTGGCATAATGCCCGTACATTTGTCTTCATTCTATATATAATCATTTCTAGCAACAATGTAATTATACAGTATATTTTTTTTCAACATAGTTCCCAAGACAGAGGAGGGGTGCTGGAGAGACACAGCTGGGGTGCTGAAGAGACACAGGACGGGGGAGCTGGAGAGACAGAGGAGGGGGGAGCTGGAGAGACACAGGAGGGGGGAGCTGGAGAGACACAGGAGGGGGGAGCCGGAGAGACACAGGAGGGGGGAGACGGAGAGACACAGGAGGGGGAAGCTGGAGAGACACAGGAGGGGGAGCCGGAGAGACACAGGAGAATAAGCAAGTAATAATATGGCACACAAGTAAATTACTCTTTCAAAGACAAATAATCAGCGATTCTATATGTTTTTCTATTATTTTTGCAAATAATATAATAAGCACCTATTTTGTGATGTAAGTCTCTATTAAGTCATTTGAAGCTATTTACTTGAAGAACAGCCTCTTAGTCTCCCTTTGGCTCAGGAGCGCTTAGAAAAAATGATTTAGGCATTAAAAGTGCCATGAATTGAGAAAGCCTGGGAACCACTGCCTTAAATCAGCGAAGGAGACACCAATATGTAATGTCATACCTGTCAAACTAAGGTTATAAGTTATCAACACAAAAAGGAGTAGGAGTCTCAGGGGCCATCAGAGGGCTGTCTGTTGTCCATCACTGCCATAGAAACAAAGCTAAGGTTATTCACAGGAGGTCCTCTTCTATTATCTGCAGATTATTATTATTCAGAATCATTTATTATTATTAATATTAATTAGTGCAGCAGAATTATATGAGGACTTAAATATATTCCTTTATATAACGAATGTAGTGGAGGCATATGAGTAATTATACTGGTATTTCCAGCATTCTATAACGCCCATTGTGTTACAGAACTTCAGATACAAAGGGTTCATTGCGTTACATTCTCGCTGCAACTATTACAGCGGTGAGAGTGCCACAGAGTTTAGTCATATGCGGTAAGTTATAGAAGTAATATCTGTACTAACAGTTTGTCATCAATCAATACCCATTTGCTGTTAATGCATTTCTAGCTGCTAACACCTATACAATTACCAAAGAAAAACTGGATTCATGGTATATTAGTAGATCCCAGTATTATTTTCTAACTTTAAACATAAACACAGAACAACCTATTAATCACAACTAACTTAATGTGAGCAGCGAGAATAATAGATTTTTCTGGTAAAAGTGCAATACTTTACATCGAGTGAAAACAGTATGGTAAATCATAGGCACAGTGCATTCATTGTCATTCTCTTAGAGAAACAAAGTCCGAGTTAAGTAAACTTTATTTAACACAACAACAACTCCCTTTGTCCACGTCTTTAAAGAATAAATGTATTTTCTTTTTTTCTCCCCATAGACCGTTTTCTTTCAATCCTACAATCCTAACCAAATAAATAAAATAAATATAATATAAAAATAATGACACTATTAAGCCCTTCCCAGTGTGTGCAGGTAATAGTAACTGTCTTACCCACAACAAAGTACACAACAAAATATAGAGCAACAACAAAATATAAGCTTGATGTCATCAAACTAACAATCCAAATAAATGTAACAGTAATCAGAACAAAAAATAAAAAAGTGTTAAAAAAAATTAATAAAAATTAAAATAAATATATAGTGGTTGAAGGGAAATGTAGAAGTGGTGGTATGGAAACACAGAAAATAATAGAATTTAATATCATTTTTATTGAACTACATTGCAGAATGTTGTTGCTATAGAAATAATAGGGGTAACGATGATCATTACCATGTCATCCATTACAGTAATCTAAGTCCTGTTACAGTGATTATTGCGTTCAACTTTTGCCAGTATTGGCTCTTGGAGATAATGCTTCATATTAATAAAAGTACTATAGTATATCCTACAGAAGCAGGATGCCTTCCCGTGTGGAGCTCCTGTAAATTGCATCACCATTAGGTCTTTGATGTAGTACAGCCATCAATATAATTTCACTGCTTGTTTATAGCTAATATATAAGATTGAGTAATTGTTCCTAAATAGCTTTGCCCTCTTTCAACTTGCTAGGCTCCAAGTTAATGGGCAGACACTATTTGAAACAGATGAAAAAGAACATATTTATAAAACATCCCCCCCCCAACTGGAATGTGATAATGCTGATATTATGTTGACAGTTGATGCCAAATGCCATTATGAGCCTTCACTGCAGCCTCGTGATGTATGGATGTCTTATCTCAGACCTTTATTATCATTGGGCTGCATTTCTTCACAGCCAAAATGACAAGTAAATTTGATGGTATCATCCCCAAAGTTTAGATACTTGCACACAATAGTGTCCATTCATAGCATCTGTTTTACGGAAAGATTTGACCCTTGCCACCGATTGGAATTCTTTCTGAATTTGTTTTTAAGTAATGTGTTTACATTTTCACTTGCTGATGACCAGATCTGATGTTTAAGCAAATGGCACATCTTTGTGTTATCACATGAGTTTGTAAATCACTTTTTTCACTAATGCATATGCAGCTGTTTCTGGGAATTTAACATCTAAAAGAGTATTTTTATATTTGAGAAAAGAGCAAAGGTAAAATTTTTGCTACAGTATATATGTGTTATGACTATATAGATCTGACCTTATTGTATACTGAAATATCGCAACTGTACATGTACTGTTACAGTGTCTATGTATACACCAGCCTCATCTTAGATCAGTGTATACACCACATCCAGTCTCATCTTAGATCAGTGTATACACCACATCTTCATTATAAAACAATGTACAGTATGAGCCACATCCCGCATGTTCTTAGAGCAGTGTATACACCACTCCCGGTATGGATGGATGGACGGGGCTTGATGCCATGATTTCATTTACTGTATATACTCGAGTATAAGCCTAGTTTTTCAGCACATTTTTTTGTGCTAAAGTGCCCCCCTCGGCTTATACTCGAGTCATTGTCCTCTATGGTGTCGATGAGTTATCCCAGTTTAAAATTAGGTGAAATTAAGAGCCTCGGCTTATATTCGGGTCGGCTTATACTCGAGTATATACGGTACATAATTTTGTTTACATGAAATCACTGCTTGAGTTCAGGTGCCGGGATACCAAGAGAACTGCTTTAAATTTGTGACTTTACTGGACATTCTGTGAGATGTGGATACAACACTGTGTAATTGCTGTGGCCAATCTTCCTCTGCTTACGTGTTTCAAAGCATTGATTAAGCATTTGTATAGAAATATAAAATTGTTATCAATACATAAATGCTAGAAACTAAATTGTGAATGACATTCTCACAGTGTGAACACACACTCCTATCCTGGTGATTTCAGTTGCAGTTTGCCACCTTTGCCATCCCTCTTCTTGTGCCATAGAACGTATGTTATCATAGTCCACATTTTTAGATCGTAACATGAAAGAAATAAATAATACATCATAAAGATAATAAAATAGATAATAAATAATACATTTCAACATGTAAATGAATAAAGATAAAGTAATTTAGAATAAATATATCACCTCCAGTGTTTACCATAATAATACATATGATGCATGGTATTCAGGGCTATTTACAAAAACATCACGCTACCAGCACTGGTAATAAATATGCTTCTTATAAAGTCACTGAAATATGTGTCTTGTAAAATTTCTAAACTATGTCATCTTCTCCGCTCATTTGCATAATGTTGTTTAAATGTGGCATTTTAATGCTCGTTATTAAATCATGATGTCAGAAATTTTAGTTACGGACTGTGTGTAGAAAATAAAAAGCTTTACAAATACACTATTCTGCTGTAAACCTTCATGATTTGGATATCAGACTTTGCATAGGCTCATTTCAGCACCTCAGCTAGGAAAAATATCTGCTGTCATACGGTTGCATTGTAATAAACTGATTATTATTACTATATTAAATGTTAAGCTAGAGTATACCATTTAACATAGGCAATTGTGGGGGGTCCCATTATTGTTCTATAAAAATCTTAATACCATTAGATTCACAGATGGAAATTTAATGGGTGGAACTAGTAGTAAAAACAGCAAAGTAGATGCACCTTTCCGTAAATAATGTCCTTAGCTGTGCTTTTTGTTTCTAGAGGTGTGACACCAACTGAGGCTGGGTTCATTTAACGTATGGTTCATATCAGGGCTCGAAGTGTGGGTGTATACGGGGGTATGACATACCGGCACTTCTCCCACTGATGTAATGGAAACATTTCAAATCTCCATTCACTTCCATTATTTCCTATGTTTCCATACCACCACTTCTGAATGTCCATACCCCCACTTCTAAATTTCCACTTCGACCACTGGTTCATATAATGTATAATGTTCAGGTTGTTTCTGAGGGAAACATTTTAGATGGAAATAAGTTTGATATAGTCAGTGTAACAATTCCATTGAGTATGATTAAAGGGTAAAGGATCTTTAATCTGAGAGATGTCATTAATGGTTTTCTGGTTTTTTAAACAATTATAGTGGAAGCAACCATAGGGGGGAATGGTATTTTTTTATATTAATATGAGTATAATTTCTGTGAGTGACACTGATGCGACTCGAAAATGGGAGCACACGGCAGAGGACAGAAGAAGAAGAGAGAAGTCACGGGTAAGAAAATATTTACATTTTATGTTTGATACAGGAGGAGAGAAAGAGACTTTTTAGGATATATATATATATATATAATATATATATATATATATATATATATATATATATATATATATATGGTAATGGAATTAAAACAGGGAGAAAAAGATAGGGGGAAATAGGAGAACCAGGGACATTCATATTTATTGTGGGTCAGGGGCCCCCACAAGATGGTTGCCCTGGTCCCCCACAAACCTTAAACTGGCCCTGCAAGTGGCCACTGAGGGATGGGTCCAGTTCGTCCATATTATCTAGCATTCCACATTGCCCTGATTTTCAGTGTGGTGCTGAAAGCCCAATGTATCGGGTCTCCATGCAGATTCTCATGCTCACGGGGGGAAATAGTTATCCAAGCCCAGGACTTGCAGTACTCTGGACCCATTACTGTACTTTGAAAGATACAGAAGAAACTAGATTCTTTGAAAGTATTAAAGTTAATAATACATCAAAATAACAAAATACCGAATTCTAATTTCTTTCTCTTTCATTCTTCATCAGTTATTTAATAACTGCTAAATATTCTTTTTGTTCTGACACTCTTTTCACCCACCGCCTCTTTAAGTGCTTTTGTGTTACAAAACAGCCTGCCCTGAGAATGTGTTGTGCTAATAATGTTTTACAGGTAAAATGTTAATTGAAAGAAAAGTAGTTTTAGAAAGCACATGTCAATTAGAAACATATTACCTGAAAAGTCATGAAATGTACTTTACAATCGAAATGTTATAGACTAAAAGACTGTGACCTTAGATAGCTGTCAAGGTCGCACTTGATTTTACTTGTAATTCTGACAGTTGACTTGGAAGCAGCTTTAAACATTACCCGGAGCCTTTTTATGGTGACTGGCTTTATTAAGTTAGATATGATGCAGGATAAATACTGAGACCGTGAGATCCATGAGTACTTTTCTACTATCAAATGTTACTTTAAAGTTATTGTTCACATGTGTTATAGTTAAAGGGAATTCTAAAATACAAATATTTTTTTTTATCAGCACTTGTGTAAATAACAGTGGACCAGATCCAGGTACAAGTGTAGACCTGGGCAAAATCAAACAATGGACTAAAGGAGAGCCAAATCTAAACTGTAAAAACTGAATTTAATTTGAAAAGTGAAGTTTTGTGTCTCAACTCTAATTTACTAATGAAACATAAATCTTTGCAGATTGCACCTAAAAAAAATAGCATAAGCCCCCCAGACTTAAAAGTAAGAGAGTAAAGTTACACCTAGTAAACCCATGTTAAATTGCAGGGGAGGTAAAATGAATGTTAGTGTTTGCATGCAGGGAGAATACTTTACTTTTGCTTATTGCACGCAGATACTGTTTGGACTTGAGCTAGGAAAGATCATGGCCTAAATTCACTAAGCGGGGAGTTTGCAGAGGAAATTAAAAGTGGGGATGTTGCCCATAGCAACCAATCTGATTTAAGCTCTCATTCTCCAGTATGTAAAATGAAACAGAGAGCTCGAATCTGCTTGGTTGCTATGGCCAACATCCATGTTTCAATTCCCCAGCAAACTCCCCGCTTAGTGAATTTAGGCCCATATCTCACCTATAATATTGTTTGTAACAGATGAAATAAGCAGAAGTTAATCCCTAATGTAACTTTACACTTTTACTTTCATGTTTGAAACTGGTTCACTCTGTATGCAGACATGACCCTTTATGTTTCCAAAATACCGCTATGGCACTGGATTTATCATAAAACCATGCTAATATGCTTTTGCGACGTTTCAGTAACTATGAAAAGTTGCAGTTCCCACAGTAACAGCTAGGTGGCGATGCAAAGGATAAGCATTGTCAATGGCAGGACAACCTGTGTGCTGTTATGCATTAGTGCAGCCATGTGTACATTCATGTATATTTAAATCCAAAGTATTTAACCAAAATATTTTTATTTCAGTGTATGTTTATTTCAAAACATGTAAATTGCACTGTTTGTAAACTTACACATAGTAGTAATATACAGACATATATATATATATATATATATATATATATATATATAGACAATAACCAACACGCTTTTGTTACAATCATATTTACAGTATTTTAATACTGTTTAATGGGAACTAAGGCTGTAATTTACATTAAAATAGGATCTCATAAGGATCAGAACTATACTAGTATGCCCTTTGCACCACATTTGTCTATAGAATTGGTTTACATAGCATTATTTTGTGTCACTTAGCTCTTAGCATGATGTTACAACTTGCACAAGAGAAGATCGATGCTCATAAATCATTGGAACATGCAATTCATACAATAACATAACAGGAAAAATGTTTGTTAAATGGTGCTGTAATTAGGTGCTTCTTCTCTAATTAACCTACTAAGTGATAGTCCAAAGGGGTACCATGTCTCAAAGACAGATTTAGGAGAAGCTTTAATTGATGTATTCTCTGCTCCTTGCGGTTAGTCGATAAAATCAATTGGTTGGTTGCTGCTGAACGATTTGAACGTTCCAGTTAGTGACGCTCTTTCTACAATGAGTTGGAATAGAGAAGAAACTCTGAAGATGGTGAAGTGACCCCAAGGCCGGTTATCAATGAGGCCACCGCTTTGCTCCGTTCCATATCAGAACAGAGAGGCTGCCATGTCATTGTAAGCCTTCCAGAATCTAATAATANTAAAGAATATGGTTACAGGACGAGGGCTTATGTAATAGGTGGCTTTTCATGGAACTCCCCATTCATATAGAATTAAGGGAACATGTTTCATTTGTGACCTTTTCAGACATTAGAATGATTTGGGCCCTTGTACCTGACATGGGGGATCAGACATTAGTCAGTTTTAAACAGTCATATGGATTTTTACCTCCAATGACATTGAACATTACTTTAGGTTAAAATTGATGGATTCTGAGACTGAAGCAAATAGTATATAATAGAGAACTGTAACTGCTCATATAAAAAGGCCTGATGGTTTAGTGCACATAGACAGAAGTAATAAAAGAGCTGGGGATTTGCAGTATACATTACTTTGCAAGAAAGACACTTTGATGAGAAGTCCATAAATTCACAGGTCTATAGAAGTAATTCTCTGGGTGTATCAGAATATTGAGAAATATTCATATTTGACATAATCAAAAAGACAATAAACCTGGTATTAATCTCCTCATTTTTTTGGTCTAATTAAACCTTCTCATTGCCAGAGTGTGTCCCTGTAATTAGCCTTGTTAATAAAGACTGAATTAAAGCCCTAATCTGGGTGACAAGGTCGGTGACATAATTTATTATAGGTTATGCAATGTAAAATGAGCTTGGTTAAAAAGTGCATCTAAATGTAAGGATTTGCTTTATATTGACAAAACACCGTTTCTCAGTGGTTGCTGGAGAAGGCTGGCAAATTTTAGGCTGTTGGGCAAATCTAATGAATTGCTTACACAGAATCATTCCTCAACTTGGCATGAGCCACAGTTACACCTCAGCTGATAGACCTGAACAAATAGTCCTAACTGCGTGTGCATCATAACTGTGTGTGTTTACCGACAAATGAATTGTTAAAAAGACTTTATCAATCTTTTTTGGTTGGAGTGAAACGCATGTCAGCAAAGAGGGCTATGGTAGTTTTTGACGTCTGATCAGGGCTAGAAGTGGGGGTGTATACGGTGGTATGCCATACTGCCACTTCTCTCACTGATGTAATTGAAATACTACAAATCTCCATTGACTTCTATCATATTCAGTGTTTCCATATCGCCACCTCTAATTCTCCATACCGCCACTTCTAAATTTCCAGTTCGACCACTGCACCCACCCAAAGTTGGTCCCCACCTCCTTGCTATAGGGCCAGAGCCTGCTACGTTGCATATCTGCTTGTCCACATTCCATTAAAATATTTCTCACTTTTGGAATATAACTTCTAGACACTGACATAGAAGGCTGTAGTGTCCTCCTCTTTTTATTTTGGCATTGTCCATGTAAAACAACAACACTTTGCAAATTAAATAGCAATATTGGAAGACATGACAATTACAGCCCTCAGTCTTGTCAAATAAAAGTTCAGATTTGAATGGGCTACAACAGGTATAGCATCTCTCACTATATGGCATAAGTCCAGCAGTAAAATGTTTGATAAGTATCGTTAATAGAACTTACATCTTCACAACATGAGAGGATGTAATTACAGCATATCATGTGCTGCATAAGAAATTCTGCCCTTGACATTCAGGAAAAAGCTTTCAGCTAGAAGCTGGCTACAATGTCCATTTAATACAGGGTAAATTCAATTATTTATTGGAAATCTTCTTCTGTGCCCCTAGCAAAAATATCACAGGATTTAATTAGACAACATTGCAATAGTCTGAGGTCATTTCTACCAAAAATTTAGCTTCTAATTAATAAGGATGTGATTGAATTTTTGTTTATAACACGTTTTAGATCTATTTCTAATCTAATAAAATGGTTTGCAAAGATAAAATTGCTATTATGAAATTGTGTAAAGGTTAAAAGGAGTATGGTAAAATCAAACAACTGGCCTGTTGCCATACTTTGCCTGAGTTTACTGTTCTATAAAAACTGCCAATATTACTGTCTAATAGCCTGCACCAAAATCCTGGGTTATTCCCAGGTCATACGCATTGTGAACAGTCCCTCTGAGAAATCCCAGGCCTGTGGCCTGACTTTTGGACACAGGACTAAAGCTGTGTTTTTCCAGGATGTGACCTGGGTCGTCCGCAGTGTGAATGGGCCAACCCATGTTTATCTATTATAGTAGTAAAAAAATAAATGTATGAATAGATTTATACAACAGCAAATTTGCAGGTCCCTGGGACAGTCTAACCAGGTTTATCCACGGGTAACCCAGCCTAAACCGGTTGAAAAAAAAAAAATAAAAGACTATTGGGTAGTCAATGTGACATAAGGCATTTTATGAATTTAATTGTTTAATGGCACTTATGATTGTAACCAAACTGTCCCTTACTATCAGCATTGGTATACACGTGAATATCTTAAAAGGGCTGAATGGTCAATCTGCAACACTCCAAGGGGTATATTTACTAAGTAGGGAATTTGCTGGGGAATTGAAAAGTGGGGAAGTTGACATAGCAACCAATCAGATTCGAGCTTACATTCTCCAGTATGTAAAATGAAACTGAGAGCTCGAATCTGATTGGTTGCTATGGGCAACTTCCCCACTTTTCAATACCCCAGCAAATTCCCTGCTTAGTAAATATACCCCCAAATGTTATTAAACTACAAGTCCCATCATGCTTTGCAAGGAGTCTTGCATGCTGTTGTCTTTGATGTCATTAAATCTTTAAAATGTTGTGTCAAAAGTCCCACAGTCCAACGTATGTTTATCCCAGTTCAAAATGTTCACCATAAGAAGCAATTATAATATCTGACGGTTTCAATAACGGTTTTATCTAAAGACTTCGGTTTCATTTAAAACAATTGATGTATTTCACATATAATTACCTGAATAGGATATTATAACATGCATAAACCTCAACCGTGACTGACCAGGGATATTTTTCCACTATGCTAATTTAATATTCCCAGTTCCATGAGCAGTCTTATGTGATCGCAGCAGCGTCTTTATCCAGTGGTGGCATTCCCAATTAACATTTCTATCTGTAGCCAATCGGGAAACCTTTTTATTCACTTTCATTTTGTCCCAGGTCTGACTGATATAGCTCTGCATTAATTAATCACCATTTATCCAGTGCTTGTTAGGTGGAAAGTAATTGCCATTCAAGACAATGGGTCCCAACAGTGCAACTATAAAATGTGCTAGAATAACCTTTGCTCTTTCACATTTTGATTTGTAATGATCTAAGTTGAAAAAAAAAACTGTTAACTTGTCCACATTCTAGAAAAATGTTCGTAGATGGATGTAGAATTTTGGTAAATGTGAGTTTCCAAATAATTTTATAGATTCAAAGAGTGATATAATTTTGGGTTTCAGGTGAGCCACTTCTTGTCATTGACTGGATCCAGATTTGCGTATTATTGAACTTACGAGCGTAAAGTTATGAGTGAGTAAATCCATGTTGAATTGCAGGGGAGGTAAAGTTGAAATCATAAGTTTGATAGCAAGTTTGGATCCATTCCTTTTACTGGGTGTTGAAGCCACCCAAAAAAAGGCTGATGGGCCAGATAATTGTATAGAGTGTGTATTTAGCTTCATTGATTTTAGTGTAAAAATGGAAACCAAGAAAGTTCCACTTTTCTTGACAAAATGACTGAATTGATTAATTATTTTAAAGTGGTAACATTATAGCAAGGGGGTGTTTAGTTTCAGTTTGTGCCTAAAAATTCCCCCCTTTTCTTACCCACAATCTACCTCCTGGTCGGTACCCTCTTTCCTTTTCATAGTGACTTATCTCTTGTGTAAAGCCCCCACTTCTACTTTGTCTTCCTTCACTAAGAAATCTCAACAAACACTATTCTGTATTCTATTCTCTTTTACAAACCTTTAAGTGTCACATCTGTAGAATGTATACAAAATTTCCAGAAATGCAATCTCTCTGCTTGTGTCAAACTCCATCACTTAAAAATTCTCGTGATCGTGAAAAAAACAGCTTAAAAACCCTGGGCAAGTTATTTTATAAAAGTAAAAGGTTTATTTTGAGATATAAATGAACATTAAAAATCCAAATTGAAAATCATATAGTTAAATTTGGAAAAAGACAACGTCCTTTTATATTACTGATTGCACAGAGCAATCAGGGTATTGTTAAGATGGACAAACAAAATACCTTCTCTAGGTGGGGTTCAAGTTATTATATAGTGTCAGTGATATGAAATCCTTCCATTATTGGTTTTATCCTCAATTCTCAATTTCAAAATTGAGAAAAACAAGTCTATGTTTGGTAGTCTATCCGATCCTGGCCATGTATTCTAATATGTGGCTGGACTGGACAATATCCAATCATATTGTGCAATCTTTTTATGCAATTGACCACATTGTGTAACATCTTATGTAACAGTTTTTTTTTTTTCCACTGGTCAACTTAACTTAGTTTATACACAATTATCAATATATATTTTGAATCTACTTTTCACACATCACACATCATACACATCATGTCAGTCTATGTAAATAAGAACACAGATACAAAGAGGCCTGATATTCCCACCAACCAACCATGTTTTCCAGCGTTTCCATTCTATCAAACTGCACAGCTCTGGTATAACATCTTGGAGCGTCAATGGAGTCCAAGCTACCCAAGCTGCCCAAAGCACTTGGTTGCTTGTTAGAGAAATACCTTGGGACCCCATAGCTGATTACTAAACATACATGTCTGTGGCATGCACCGGAAAGTTGTGTCTTCAAACCATTGGGGTATGAATGTGCCGTCTCATTCTCTCCAGTGTCCAGCCTTACCATAATTTCCCTTTGTGGGTATCCAATCCCTGATCTTCTCTTTAGCAAGCTTTAATATACTTTACTTACCTTTGCCGTCTTCCTCCTGCTTCTCTCTTCCTCAGTGCTCTCTGCTATGAATGGTGACAACACATACCAGCATCCCAATGAAGGGTTCTGAACCTCTTGGCTGACAGTTGCTATGATCCAATTGGCTATACAGGATTTCTGCTGATACTGGGCTAGGTAATTGTAAACCTGTACAGCCGATTGGAAGACTGTCACTGGCATTCAGGACTGCATAAAAAAGAAAAAGCAGAGTGGGCTTTCCCAGGGGGGAAGGGGGGGGGGCTGTGTAATATATACCCACTTCCCCTTCTCTTCATACTTGCGGGCTACCCACCCATGATTGCAAATAGGCTTCATCATCGGTACTTCCTCTGTTTCACAATGCTATGAGTCACTTGATTGCTCAGGACAGTTGGACAGATCTTGAGGATGTGAATGTTGACCAGTAAGTTCCTGTATTTTAGACTTCTCTATAATTGTGTTGCTTATATAAATGGCTAGTTTAAAGGTATATATTTAATGCTACCATATCTTGCAAATGTGTTTACAATTTTCATTTCATCAGTTCAGAATAGATAAATATTTTGATTGCCACAGTATAAATTAGGTCAATGTCTTCTTTCTGACATTCCACAGTATCATCTATCTGTCAGTCAGCCAGCAAGTAATTATAAACATTAATAGCTTCAGTAATCATTCCCTTCACAGGAGTAAGTTACAGATCTTGATAAGACACATGACCATCAGGTTAAATTCTTTTCTTTAATATTTGATTGACATCTTTGCAATTATTATTTTTTTTTTTTGTACAACGGTTTGTACGGTGATTGGATTGACACAAAGATCTATGTACTGTATGTAAACATGGAATAGTCATACAAACTTAGGGATTTTAAAATATAAAATGGTTTTAAGAGAGGCTTGGAGAAAGGGTATATAGGTAAGAGAACATGAAGAAAAATATTCTGTATGGAACGCATATTAGGAGGCAGCTTTCCCATTAAAAATAGTGTAAATGTAACAGCAACCTTGTATTAGTCCCGAACCAGTTTTTAAAATTAATTTTCATTTTAGTTTTGAAGGCCTGCTGTGCATGGCATGATACTGCATGTGAAGTGCACCACTGGCTCCAAGGACTGACAAATTGTGCAGTCTACTTCTCCATCCTTGGGCATTGTATTCATGCTTGCATTGCCCTAATTGGGAGTATGTAAAGAATTTCTATAAAAAAGTTAATGCAATGACAAAGTTCAGTGCACATAATTTTCGTGATGAAAAGATCATTTAAAAACATTGTTCAGTCCCCACACACTGTACAATTTAAGCGTTTTACATCCGATCTAGTTTATGCATACCATCAGATCTGCACTACACTTTAATTGAGATTTCAAAAGATTTTTGCTGCTTTCCAAAAAAAAATTATGGCCACACACTTGCACGTTTGAAATTTCGATTTCGAACGATTTATTGCATAATGTGTGGCCAGCTTAAGTCTTGAAAGGAAGAGATTGATTGGACTTAAATTACTTGTTGTTGAGATGAAAGAAAGGTGGTGATCTCATGTGCTACATAATTGGTTGAAGGGCGGGAAGGTGCTAGAACAGGGGCCATGGTGCCTGTGATCAACATGTGCACCACGGGCCTAGTGTCTCTCAGTTGGCTAATGAGGACTGATGTCAGTAGTATAAAATTCTGTGACACGTGGGAAAAGGGGAGAATGTTAAGATATGGAAGGTGTTAGTACGCAACTGGCGGTTTAGAACATAGAAGTGGCGATGACCCTGACAGAGGAAGAGGTGGCTTCCCTGTGTGACTGGGCAGACCTGGAGGACCAGAGTACCGAGACTGAGGAAGAAATTGACTGGACCCTGTATGTTTCCCCATGGGCAGTGCAGACACCCGAGAGAGGACGCACCCACGGGACGGCCCGTTCATTTGGTGAGGCCGTAAAGTCCAGCTTCTGTCAGCAAGGAGCCCAGCAGAGACAAGTCACCTCTCAGAGACTAGACAGGGTGGGGTTGTAAATATATTAAAATATATGCTTACAGCCACTTACAAGGCTTTTCTGCATATGGTGGTCCTAACTCTAAAACTGTCAAGAGCCCCTCTTGGGACATATATTATGTGTTTTTCGATTAAATGACTTGTCATAACCTCTCCTAAATCGCTTATCTGAAACCCCACCCTGTCTCAGCAGAGGTCATAGACATGCTTCCACACAAAAATACACAAAATGGAGTCTGGCGTGTCTCTATTTCTGCCCCTTGCATTCAAGCATCTCTGGAAACAGGCCAGTGTATGGGGACCCCCAGGGTGACAGTTATGATCATCATGTGGTTAATCCAGTCCTGCTACCAGGCATATCCATTGAACAGTACAAGCGGTAGCCAGTGTCATGCATACTATTTTTCATGGTCATAACACCAACCCACAAGATACTGTATAACACCTATTTACTGATTTATCAATCATGACATGGCTTGTGTGTATTTCTATTATACTCCATACAGACATTGATCAATTTGGTGACACAGCAAGAACGGACCTTTATATATTATAATACAAATGTCTAAAGCCTCCAACCCGTGATTTAGTAATGTGGTATACAGTAAATACAATACTACCCTCTTACAGTGGCGTAGCGATAGGGGGTGCAGCGGTGGCGAATGCGACCGGGCCCCTGAGCTGTGGGGGCCCACAAGGATGAAAGAGGGATTGGAGGATCAACTGATCCTTCAATCCCTCAGAACCAAAAAGTAAAAAAAAAAAAAAAGACGCGATCGCGGCACCGCGCGACCGAAACTACAGGGTAGATGCTAGATCTACCCTGCTAAAAGGACTTCCTGAAGTCACCCCATGTGACCAGTGACCCGTCTGGGGGGAGGAGTCAGGATGTGTGCTGAGCGCGGTGTCTGCTAAGGGCAAGTGTACTCTCTGTGTGTGTCTGTCTCTCTGTGTGTGTCTGTCTCTCTGTGTGTGTGTCTGTCTCTCTGTGTGTGTCTGTCTCTCTGTGTGTGTCTGTCTCTCTGTGTGTGTCTGTCTCTCTGTGTGTGTGTATGTCTTTGTGTGTGTGTGTGTCTGTCTCTCTGTGTGAGTCTGTCTCTCTGTGTGTGTCTGTGTGAGTCTGTCTCTCTGTGTGTGTCTGTCTGTCTCTGTGTGTGTATGTGTCTGTCTCTGTGTGTGTGTGTGTGTGTCTGTCTGTCCCGCTGGCTGTCTCTGTGTGTGTGTGTCTGTCTGTCCCTCTCTCTCTCTCTCTCTCTCTCTCTCTCTCTCTCTCTCTCGGGGGGGGGGCCCAAACTGACCTTTTGCACCGGGGGCCCATGACCCGTTAACTACGCCCCTGCCCTCTTAATTCATAGAAGTTGGATAATGATGGTGGGGATAAAGACGTATGGCTTTAATAAACAGCCATACATCTTTATATGAATATTGCAGCTAGTCAACTGTCCCGGGCCCGGAGTGAGCGGGGCCCTTTGCCATGTCACTGGCAGGCAGCAGCAGCAGAGGAAACACATAAGGAAATCTTACATGTGGCGCATACTGGACGATAGGAAAGCTGGAACCACCAGAGTGGCTCTTCATAGCCTTCTCACCCCTGTAGCTCTTACTGAATTTTATGCTGCCACGCCTCCACTGCATTTCCACTGGGGCCCTTTTACTGGGACCACTGTAGTAAAAAAAAAATATGTTTAGACTTTTATTTTCTGTAAGATGTATAAGACAGAAATAATATTAGTAAGTACAAGCTCAGATATATGTCTGGCAAAGAAAAGCCAGATTATGTGTTCAATAATAGAACGCAAACTAATAGAACAAAACACATGAGGAGCGAAGGTTTCAGTTGTTTGACTACCTACTCCGTCTTACCAGGAACAACATTGATTATCCTGATGACATTTAATCTAGCAATGTATTAGAAATGCTGACTCATCGAACACAGTGCAGTGTTTGTTGTGGATTTTGCTTGCCACCTAGGTGCGTTTTATTTCCCGTCCGCTCAGCACAGTTGATTGAGAACAAAGTAGCGTTTATAAAAGGTCCATATTCTCCAGGTTAATCAGTGCCTATGTTCAAACGACTTTACATAATTTTTCATCTTTGCAATTTTCCAAAACACATCTCTGCAAAGGAAACAATTATAATTCACACAAAGCGAGAGGAGTTATGTAACCATCACTAAAGCAACCCTATCTCCCTGAACCTTTTTATTGATTTGGCATGGTCTGTAATTGCTGTTTGTGACTGTGAGTACAGCTATTTCAGCAAAGCCAGCTTTATTGTGATGGTGGCAGCCGCTCTAGTTTATCTTTATGTCTTCCTAACTGCTGCTTTTTTTTTTTATTGTTTTTTATTTTTTATTTTTTTTTTAGAAAGCTTTCACAATTATACTTTTAAATTGCAGTGTCAAAGAAAATGTACCCGTCCATTCAAAGTCAGTCTTAATATGCAGCCTGTATAAATGTAATCGAGTGCAAGCCTTTTATTTTTTATCAGAACAGATATCTATTTTTGCTCATTATAGGTTTTTGCAATTTTTAATTTTATCATAAGCCAGTCTCACAAGACTGAACGCCACTGAGGGCGTGTGTTTAAATAACTACTGCCCCACACAGAGAACTCGGGGCAATTAAACTCGCCGTACAATGTGATATAGAGCTGCTCTGTTCCTACTCTGTGGCAGAAATTATTATTATTACATAACTCCCAACATTGCTGTATCTGAAAAGGATTACAATTAAGTCCGACCCTGGCTTTACCCACTTCTTTCCCCTCATTCACATTAAATTTGTGTCAGTAAAAATAACCATGGAGGAGCCGCCTCATACAGTGGCACTGCCCGCGTACTGCTATAAAGATCAGATGCTGAAGGACTGGATAGAGATTAAGGGGCAGAGGGCTTTTCCCAGAACAAGTCAGTACATCCCTTTTTGCCGGTACAGACAGTTAAGAAAAAATGGGGAAAATCGCCCCATGGTCGCTCCATCCACAAGAACGATATTGTTCTCATGGTGCTCTCAAGAAGCCAGAATAATAATCAATAAAATTGTACTTACTTTTCAGATTCCTTGGCTATATGGGAGGGTGATGTGCTGCTGCTATGACTCTGGCCTGCAATGCCTCTAGCCCTTCAATGAATCCTCTATAGGGAAGGTGTTTTATTGATGTCAGAATGGACATTCAGTCTATTTATATGTATTTGTGTGTGTTTGTGGTATTCTTTTTCTAGAGGCCTATTCTTTATTTGTTTAGAGGTAGGCTTCAGTTACACACCGGCATATATTCAATTGCTGTGATTTCTAAAACCGGTATAATACTGCGTAATAATATATATGCAACAAGAACTGGGTATAGAGGCAGCCTAATGCTCAGCTACATAAACTACAAAACTGCTTCATCGGAACATTACAAGAATTGCCAATTTGCAGTTGGTATGTGTGAAAGAAAAATGTCAACAGTATCTCACTGGAGGGGACAATAATCAGAAAGAGTCTCCTACTGTACCTTTTTATTAGCTAATATTTCAAAATGTCATTTCCTTCCAAGAGGAAGCATTAATTGTTGCCTTTTCTACTACTTAAGGCTGTATATAGCTCTCCCTGCAATAAAAAAAAAAAATATATATATACATATATATTTTGTATAATATATACATATACACATATATATATATATATATATTTATATATATATATATATATATATATATATATATATATATATATATATATATATATATATGTATAAAAAATATAAAAAAGATGCCAGTATTGGATACAGTTGATAACGCATTTAGCAGCAGGTGCACACTTGTTGGTATCTCAAGGTTGCTGACTCTCCTTGAATATTTGGGAGACTCACAAAATTCGAACATTTGTCATGGTGTCCCAGGAGAGCCGGCAAATCATGTAAATAACTGGCTCAGCCCTGATTGTTAGTATGATGGGCAGAGTTTAATGATGTCAAGCCTTGCCCATCCACAGCAAAAGATATTCTTTGGTTTATATAAATCACACCCTCTTCCTAACCCCCATGCTGCGATCTCTGGTCTTTCCTGGGTGGGAGAATCCAGAAACGGCCGGCAGAATACAATGCACCTGGGAGTGGGCGAAAAGAACCCATCTGTGTGGCCGTAACCTCATTGGTGTTTGGTAAGCAGCCAGACGTATACATAACATATATGCTTTAATATTTTAATTTGAGAAGGCAACTTCAAACCTTTCCCAGGACAAATGATGTACTTGCGTCTACTGGTGTGTGAGCAGCAATTTAAGAAGCAGTGTGAAATAACGTACGTTTGGTGTATCCAGTAATCCCTAATGTTTTACAGTCTATATTACCAAACAGCTCATTTAATTGAGTTGAATTGACCAGTATTTGCTCAAGAGATGAATGTTATATGTTCTGTTATAAATCCAAATGATTTCGTCTCCTCAGAGAATCCGTTTTCACATTCTTTCCACTCCATTCTAATATTCTGAATGCTATTAGTGAAATTGTGTAGGGAGAAATATATGGCTGCAGCCCTTATATAGGCTTCATTTATGTGATGAAAAATGTAAAGATCGGATTGTAGTGGTAATTTATTGACAGGGAGCTGCAATTACATTTCAGAAGCCGAGAAGGACTAAAAACTAATAACTTGTAGTTTAAAGTGATGTAATTTCAGGGCTATTTGCAGCATACGTTTAGTCATGTACAGTATACCTGAAGCTGTGCAGCTGCTGTTGGACCAGCATTCCCAGCCTGACAAACGTAAGGAGGATATTCTATTATGTATTTCTGTTGTAATCAGTAGTATTGTATGTTGTAGGGATACTACAACATACTCTATAATATCCTTAGCTCTACCTTATGACAAACCTTTAAGACGTTAGGATATTTATACAGGTCTTGATTTTCCTCTGCTGTTTTCTTTCCTGGTTAATGTACATCACCCTTTCAGAAACTGTACAGGACTGTCCCTCAATGATTTGGTTTCTGGAATTGTTTTTGCTGCTGCTGGTTTTGCCTTAATTTCCTATGTGTTCATGCATTTTATATGTATCTAATTTGGGATTATCTGTGTCCTGTTCTCCCTGTCGAGGGGATCTCATGGTCTCCATATACGGATCTTTGTGATCTCCAATGTGGGACACTGGCTTTTATTTGTGCTGGTATTTTCCATCATTGTTTGGTTACCTTGCCTCTACAGAGTCCTAAAGGTTCCTAGTCCCCATTCCCATTTAATTCTGTGTGCCATTGATTAATCACAAGATATCCGGTTAATGTTGACCCTGTTGTCCCTGTTATTTTATTATTTAGTACCTACGATAGTTGATCACACTAGTGATGGGAAATGCAGTTAATTTAAGTGATTAGTTCACTCAGATCTAGTTTATTAAAAAATAGTTGAATAGATTAGTTCATCTAGTTCATTAAGCATTTCTTGTTCATTGTAGTTGTCTTGTTCATTCTAGTCATCTGGTTCGTTGTGCTCTTTTGGTTCGTTGTGCTCTTTTGGTTCGTTGTGCTCTTTTGGTTCATTGTGCTCTTTTGGTTCATTGTGCTCTTTTGGTTCATTGTGCTCTTTTGGTTTATTTTACTCTTTTAGTTCATTGTGCTCTTTTGGTTCATTCTGATCTTCTGGTTCATTCTGATCTTTTGGTTCATTCTGCTCTTTTGGTTCATTCTGCTCTTTTGGTTCATTCTGCTCTTTTGGTTCATTCTTGCTTCTTTTGTGGAACTGGCACATATTTTCTCATTAAAGCCATTTGAATTTAAAAATAAAAACCCCAGACATTAGCACACTTTATCCAAACCTTTTTAAGTTTCATATATCTAATAATTATTTTTTATATATGTGTAGGGTAAGAAGAATTAATTAATCTGAATTGTTTTGTTAAATCCATTTTTAAAGTTAATATAGAACTATAATAAACCAAAGCTAAACTAAAATATGCCAAGTTTCAGAATACCAAACTTATTTAAGCATAAAACTAAATTCCACTGTATAATGTTTAAATAATTCAAATTTCATAACTAACTTTTACAATTAATATACACCAACATACCAAGCAGTCAACATGTTATCGTGACTTTTAAAGTGTTTTGTTTGAACTTTCTGAGAAGTGTTTAGCAAGAATTTGGGCAATGTAGTACCATCATTGAAGTGACTAAAATTTCTGATCATAATTCAATATTTTCAGGACTTGAGCCAACCAAAATTATTAAAACTTCGATTCAAACAGGCGTCTCTAGTTCTAACTAGAACAAAAAGTCAGAAAAGAGCAGAATATGAGAACTCTGAAAAAGTGTTCTATTGACCGCTGTATAGTACATAGCTAGAAAGACTATAAATGATTGTGAAAAGTATAGAATATCATTTTAAAAAAATAAATAAAATAAAACGTACATTGTAACTCCGTAACACTGGTCAGTATTTGTTTGCAAAATGCAAAAATAAAGTATTCTCCCTGCATGTAAGCAATAACATTAATTTTAACTCCCCTGCAATTCAACATGGTTTTACCCATGAGTGTAAATTTGAAACTGACCCATAGTCACAATACTTGGATTGCTTGAAATAATTTAATGTGACAAACAATCTCTGGATGATGATCACATGTGTAGGGAACTATGCCATTTTACAGATCAAATCCAAAACCTTTATACCTAACATTTATAATGAAATATTTATCCAGGTCATGATATTATGTTGACTGTAAAATGTTTGTCTTAAACCATCTGACCTAAATCTCTGGAGGTCACCATTCTCTGTAATTATGTTTGCCCTTAAACAGATGTCTCGGCAGTAATATGAAATGTGCCTTTCTTTTCCTGGTAATATCATTTATCTAATATGTGAATATACTTGTAGTAGTAGAAGTAGTATGTTCTGAAAATTGTAAAACAAAAAGATGATTTTTTTTTTTAACAACAGTAATATTTGATGTTCTTAAAATTTCCTCCTCCCTCCACTTTCTAAACAAAATAAACAATCTTTCAGGGCACAATTACGGCCTAAACTCACCAAGCGGGGAGTTTGCAGGGGAATTGAAAAGTGGGGATGTTTCCCATAGCAACCAATCAGATTCAAGCTCAAATTCTCCAGTATGTAAAATTAAACTGAGATCTTGAATCTGATTGATTGCTATGGGCAACATCTCCACTTTTTAATTCCCCTGCAAACTCTGCGCTTAGTGAATTTAGGCCTACATCACATAGGGCCAGATTCTGTCTTGTATTTTTGAATTCTATACATGCGCATGTATCCCAGATGCGCAATCAGAACATAATCTCCTTAATCCAGACAAACGAAGCACATGACAGCAGGAGAGAGTTGAGTTGTGCTTCGAAGAAGGAGATGTTGATTACACGTTACTGTAGAGGTGTGATAACATATTAATTACTGATCCATAATTATGATCTTCATTTTAAGTGTGAACGAATCGTACATTTTATAGATACTATTGCTATTACGAAGAAATTCTGAATCCCAGTACCGCAACTTATTGGATCGCCCATAGTTGAAAATTAGATATACATTTGTGTTGCTGCAGAACAGGAGGTGTATTCACTTCAAATTTCGGGAACATTGGCTGTGCCTCCAGGAGGGTCTATCTGTCAGGATTAAGACATGTCAGGTGTTCTGTAGCTGCACTTGAACCTAAACCCATAATAATACACAAAAAAAAGGTCCATTATAATGCTTTGATAAGACTTCTTTGATTATTTGGGGCTAAGGAAAAGGAAAAATGAAGATGTTGCCCATAGCAACCAATGAGATTCTATGTCTTTCCTAATTCATGCTAAATAATGTCATAATGTCAGGTAGAATTGGATTGGTTGCTATGGGTAACATCTCAATTTTTCCATTTTCACAGTTTAATAAATCTGTCTTTGTGTGTTTCAATTGCATAAAAAGACATTTTATGGAATTACACCTTTAACAGTTAAGCCAAGGCAAATTATAATAGTGTAAACAAACATAGCTCATCATTAATTAACCTTATTTATATTCCCTGCCATTAAACAACTGATTACCACCTTGGCCACTCCACAGTTTCTGCCGAAATGGAAGGTCACATCAAATTTAAGCTGAATATTTACAGTATTAATGAGAAATGAAGGAACACTGTAAAAGATAAATGTCCTAATCAGTATTCTGGTGTATATGATAAGACTTGCTTAAATGTTCACCTAAGACAATATAAATGTCTTTAGAAATGCAACTATTTGAAATTATATCGTTGTTAAAAAAAATATAAAAAGTTTAAACTTAGCCCATCTTTTTAATTGTTTTCATTGGTTCCTTATTATTTAATGATTGATGATTAAGTAATGTGTTGTTGTAGACAAACTATAACAAATAACAAATCCATTAGTGTCAGATTCAACACATTTACAGTAATAACACTATCAAATAACATCAGTCTGCCTCTTTTATGTAGCAGATTTTTAGAGGGATATTTTTGTGTTCTGCACAGATTCAGATCTTGCATTCAGGATAAAGGAAAGTATTATGCTAACGTAACATGTAATGTAAAAAATCCATCCTAAATCCATGTGTGAAAAATAAATTGGGGTTTTGTAATGGTTTAAGGAAACCATTGAGTATAACTTTTAAATAAAAAAAAACTATTGTGTAATTCAGATATTTATGTTCGTCTGCTGAGAGGGATGATATTAAAAGCTATTTGTATTTAAAAAAGATTAATAATGCCAACACATAAAAATCTAAGTGACAGGATTGTTTTACATTACAACAGTGATTGTGTGACAGAAAACCATTGACGTTGATGTAATAAGCAGTTCTCAAGCTGATTTTCAAGTGATTTCTGAATTATTCAGATCCTGTGGGAACAACTAAATTGGCACAAATCATATTTATTTTATTTTACTTATTTTACATAGAATCCACACACTTAAAAAACAAACAAACAATTTATGGCATGTCCACTGAGTAAGCCTTAATTAAAGATTGTCTGTGAAGGCAAATGTGTTTCTGTCTTCTAATAATAAGGATACAAAACGATATTCACAGGTGATTCAAACCATCTCTGGAATGGTTCCTCCCTGGTGATAAATCAAAATATATCAATGTATGTCACAAAAGGAATTTTTACCTATCTTTCTGTTTTATATATTATTTGGTTTTAATTTTTGGTTTAATTTTAGGTTCAGGGAACTGCCATGGGGACTGTATTTGCCTCAGTATTTGTTAACTTAAAATTCATTTTAAGTGATAGAAACATAGATTTAACTCTTGCTTATGTGATGTAAAGATTTAACCCCTTCCCCCCTTGCACACCTATTTTAATTTGGGTGGACGGGCAGGAAGGACCTGCCCAGTGGGCGTAACATCAAGTGCACAGATCCTCATTAGTCCACTTTCCAGGGGGGCGGATGAAAGTCTGTATCCGGCCCTGCGTGAGGGATATAGGGTAACACCATTTCTTTTAAAGTATTCATTTTGGATTCTATATCTATATAACTAGTATTTGTTATCAACATATAAATCTAGTATGGAAAACTGATCTTGTTTTTCTTTGTAATATATAAAACCAAAATCATCAGCCTCTGCAAGTCTTTCTGCCACACCTCACCACAGTAAGTAGTGAAAATATACCATATATGTGTCATTTGGTATAACTGCATATATTCATTTTAGCCTAAGGCTCTGTAAGACATATGGGTTGTTTCTGAATTGTTTCCAATGATCAAATGAAGAATAAAGCAAATATGTTGCTTATCAGTCTAGGGAATTTTACATCATGTATTATATGGAGCCATAAAGTATTAAATAGTTACATTAAGTATAGTTTCTAGTTTCCATGTGTGTTTATAGTAACAAAATCTTAATCAACTTTACTTTAAACTAAAGGGCAAGCTACGATATCGCCTTGAATTGAGAGTTTTGTCACTGTCTAAAGCATTGTGCGGAAGCCATTCTGCAGTCTTAATATCTTTTTCTATGTAAAATAGATAAAATGTCATGCATTGCTCAAGTAATGCATTATTCACTAATGCTGAATAAATCTAGTCAAATAATCCAGGAACTGTAAGTAAGTATATCTGTAGTTCCTATAACTTTACCATTTCAGAAGTTCGCCTTAGTACAGAGCAAAGGTCTGAATTGGAAATGGCCGAATATTAACAGAAGGTCATGGAAGTAGATAATGGCAGCTGTTTTGTTAATACTTTATGGCCGCATAATAACTACAGCACTATGAGTATGACTCTGAAAGTGCTGCTTCATGGAATGCAGAAATGTCACTTTCTTTGACTACAAATGTGTTTGTTACAGTCTCCAGCGCTAGCAATATTGTCTGATATGCAGGGCTCGAAGCGGGGTGTATACAGGGTATGACATACTACAGTCGTTTTCAAACTCTCTCAGTTTGAGGCACCCTTAGGGTCTCCATATTTTTACAAGGCACCCCTAAGACACAATAATTACCAAGCAGTCCTATTTGTGTTTGAGTCAAAATAGCATAATGACTGTTTGGGTAAAGTCTGAAATACTTGAGGTTGACATCATGGGGTATATTTACTAAGCGGTGAGATTGGAAAGCGGGGAAGTTGCCCATGGCAACCAATCAAATTCAAGCTCTCGGTTTAATTTTACACTCNGGAGAATGTGAACTCAAATCTGATTGGATGCTATGGGCAACATCCTCACTTTTCATTCTCACTGCAATCTCACCGCTTAGTAAATGTACCCCTTGGACTTTTTTCTATGGCCACCATGAGAGCGATATCGTGCATAGACTGTGCTGTAGGCAGGGATAGTGGAGATCTATGGGTCATATCCAGAGCTAATGCTGAGCAATGGACCCTTCATATGCAGTGCTGGCTGAAGAGGCCTCTAGAGTGACCCCTATGTCCCCGGTGTCTCTGTGTAGAAGCTTCTTCTGTGACTCCATATTACACAAGAGAGAGAGAATAATGTGATGATGTATGTATATAGTATAGTGTGATGTATAGAATAGTGTGATGCATGTGTATAGTATAGTATAGTGTGATGTATGTGTATAGTGTGATGTATGTGTATAGTGTGATGTATGTGTATAGTATAGTGT
>JABWIB010000026.1:75397-128083 GCA_016617825.1 Platyplectrum ornatum | reverse complement strand
ACTTCCAGCAATCAGTTACTATGGTAACCACCATTGTTACATTACTCAGACATCAGTTACTATGGTAACCACCATTGTTAAATCACTCAGACATCAGTTAGTTCGTTATAACCAGGTGAGTGACAGCTGAAAGCCCAGGAGCGGAGTATTATGTACCTGGTGGAATGGGTCATGTTGGAGGGTCTGGGGTAGTTCACAACGAATGNCTTGCCGCAGGTTAATCGTTTCGACCAGTTTAACCAGAGCTCAATAAATACTGGTCGCCATGACGACTGTAACCTGGCAATTGGAACGACCCTGCGGTCTCATGCTCCCCCACTGAAAATACAGGGGCAGAATTCCTGGATCTACTGTATGTACGCTATGAATGTAGTTATACATACTGCTGGTTGTATGAATAGATACATATAGGAGTGCAAATCTTTGTTATGTATATGAGCATATAAACAGTTAACTGTATCTATTTGTCAGAAAGGTGTGTCTTATACATAGGTAAATATGGTAATATAAAATATCTAGAAGACTAAGGGGTATATTTACTAAGCAGGGAATTTGCTGTTGAATTGAAAAGTGGGGAAGTTGCCCATAGCAACCAATCAGATTCAAACTTACATTCTCCAGTATATAAAATTAAACTGAGAGCTCGAATCTGAGAGAATCGAATACTGGTAACTTTATATTATTGGGGTTTGGACAGAGTTGAAGAAATTGAGTAGAGCATAATGGGTGTTGAATATGGTTGCAATGTGACCAAAGTCCATAACTGCTACTCACCAATAAAGGTTTGGGAATGTCTGATCTATGTTCAGTTTGAGGTTATTGAATGCCTCATACTTGATAGACTGAGTCAGCAATTAGCCAGCTTCTATTACTGGAAATACAATAATTCAATACGATTATTATTCTTTAAACATTGTGGATTTATTACACATTTTATTGTGTCTTAGATGTCATCACTTTATTAATTTTCTTTCTTGTTTTTAGAGCTCTATGAACTACACTTCTTTACACATCAGAAAATCACTATAAGCCTATGTTCTATGAGGAACATTCTGATACGATCTTTTCTGCTTGTAACTTATTTATTTCATGCAATGCCATTATTTTAATGGGTTCAGCCTAACTTTAAGTTGTACTTTTTTGGTGCAGTTAAAGTTCATAAGGAATCTGGACAACTGAAGCAAATGTCTTAAATATTCACCTTTTACTCCAGCGTAACACACAAACAATCATATAATCATTTCATGGAAAATTGGCTACATGGTGCATTCAGCTTTGTGTTCATATATTTGATATTGGTATAACATCTGTAATGTGTCTTGGTCACCCGTATATAAACCCTGCTGTGATTTTCTTCAATGTGCTCTTGACTTTATTTGTTCCCTGGCAAATATTGCCATTTGGCAGCGATCATGCTAATTATTTTAAGTTTAAAAATCAATCTATAAAACACAAAACAGCCAGATGACTTATTGGCCAGTAAACCCTTTTCTCGAGGGACCACAGATTCTCTGGTAGACTGGCTTCTTGCCATCTTCCATGCAGATTAAGTTGTCTATATGCCGAGCATTCTCACTATTACAGTAGTTGTGCAATACAGGTAATCGCACTTGTTCACATCATAAACTGTGGCGTGTGGAGAGTGAGTTGTCTGTTAAAACATTTTTCTTCTTATGGGTATTCTACTGGTATCTTTACCCTTAAATCCTCCTCAGTAGCCGATCCCTATGTAGACATGAATTACGTATGTTTGCAGAAATGTTGCTTATTTTTGTCATACTATGGGGCCGATTCAATGTGCCGTGAATACGGGAAAAAGTGCACATCACTCTTACGGTAAAAAAAGATCACGGTTTTTAATGAGCCGCGACCAGAAGCGAGTTTTTCTCCCTTCCGCAAAATAATGTGCAAAAGGAACATTGAATCAGCCCCTAAAATACTAATAAATAGCAGGTATATTTTCACACGAAACATTAGAGTTACGATCAGAAACTTTCTTCTCAAGAGAATGTTCTATTTTGATGTCTGCATCGCTTCTCTCGTAGTAGCATGACTTACCCGCCAAAGATCTGTTTAACTGAAAGTTATAGAGACTTGGCAGGAATCTGTCGGCCAGTTTAGTTACCTTGTTGACGGATTAATGATAATACAGAGTGCCCCCTGAATTCCTTTGAGTGGTGCCCTTTCCTACTTTGCTTCCTCCTTTCTCTTTGTTCCACCTACAGTTCAGCTTTTTCAGGTTTTGTAGAGAATTACTGCAAATTACACTTTCAAGTCAAGCAATGCAGCTACTGTAAGTACACAATCTCAGATCTGATGCAAATAATGCAGATGCCTACACTGGGGCTGGTCTGGAGTAACAGCGAAAAAGCAAACCCGTGCAAATTTGTGAATTCAACAAAATGAATCTGCGTGTATTCAGATAAAGTCTATATAGTAGTCCTGGGATTGGACTAAACTATTGAGATGAACATTCAAAAACTTTGAAATTAAAGTATATTCTGTGGGTGCTGCTCAAGGGTGTCCGTGTAAGCCGTGTCCCTAGCTCTTGCCTTGACCTCGGCATGCTGCAGCCTCCATTTGCCTAGATTTGAAGTTGAACAACTGCTTCTCTTGCCACTTCACCGTCGCCTACGGTTGGTCTCTACTGCCTGTCAGAATGCGAGGAGGGCCAACTTAGAATCTAGGTACAAAGTAACTTGGGATACCCAGGCGCTATTTCTGATACTCATCCATTGCTGGATCGGGCAGGGCCTCTAATTCACAGGAGTCCTCCCGCAGTGTCGCAGTCTCTGGACTTCTTTTCTCTCTGCGTGCCTGGCTCTATGATGTGGTGGAACCTTCTCCACTCTTGGGCTAGCAGCATCCTCTGGGGCCTTTTTGGTCTACCCCCAAAATACCTCCTCTGCCGTCTCTTTCCACTGCTAGATCGCAGTGTCAGCAATTTACCATGCTAAAAGGAAATCAAGCGTACACCGCCCAGGTTTGCAGTCCAGTAATCGCGTGACCACTAACACAGCCACGTGGATAATCTTGCTCTCTATGTTATGTTTTTTCTGTCTGATGTCAGATAATGACCATACTTCCACTTTAGGCTGCAGTGTTCCGGTAAGAGTTCATACCTCCCTCCACAGTTACACACTCTTTCTTCCTTCATACCCTGTATTCTGCAATTGCAATGGTCCGGTATTTTTCTGATACTTCTTCTTTTGATACTGGATTAAAACATCTCTGGTGCTGCTCTTTTGCTAAATTGTATTGTATTGGAGTAAATGATTGTATAGGGCAGATTCAATCTTTGCGTGATGTTTTTCCCCCTTGCGCAAACATTTGCGTCTTAAACGCAGATTGAATCGGCCCCTATGTGTCTTATGTACTAATCTTTTTGTATTCTGTATTTTTTGCACCTCTCTGTAAATTTTGTTTTGTTTTTGACATTTAATATACTCGCAATAATAGTTATCTGAATTTAAAACAAAAAGTACATGTGTGGTGAGTGTGTACCCCCAACTTGTAAGTACCTTCCCATCATCTCTCTCAAGCAAGGGGTTACTACATTATTCACACAATCAAAATCCAGTAACTTAAAGTTCCAAATTCTTGACGGTTTAATTAAATCTTGGCTATACTAATAATTGATTATAAGTTTGCTTTTCTTTGTGGATACTACAAAGGGCACTTCTTGTGCTGTACAGAGACCCTCTGAAACAGAGCAATAGCATTTATGGTTCTTTAGCCAAATGGTCCCTGTTACTAATGACTGCTGCGCCTTTATAAGTCACCCTCGGTTAGTCACATCTGGTTCTGCTGAGACCATGCAGCTATGTCTGTGAAGATGTCAGATGTGTTATGGATTTGGCAGGAGCACAGAAAAACATGCAGCGATCTATTTGCAAAGTTAGGAAATGATTACTGGATGAACGTAACTTAATGGGAGACTTTATCAAATAAAAAAGAGTCACTGACTCTGGCTAGGTGCTCACATCATCTGCAGCTGGGAATAGCTGAATATATGCAAGTGAACATTAGTAATTATTACATTAGAGAGTATGATCAGTGCTTATTACTTCAAGAAATCAAAAGCTTCTACAACTTTTCTGTGCATAATTAAATTGCACCTGCATATATCTCTCCCTGATTCACAGCTTTACTTAGCAATTTATACGTGTAATGCCAACCCATAGATTTGCAAATAAAATATAGCACTAGTAAAGCTCTTTTTTTGCTTTACCTCAACCCACACATTCATTAAGTGGATATATGCAATGCAATGTGCCCACAGTAAAGTCATTGGGCCAAATTCAGATCTTTAGGTACTAATGACTTAAGCTGGCCATATAAAATGCAATAAATCATTCCAAATAAACAATTTTTCAAAATTGGTCGATAAATCGTTCATGTGTAACTAGGTTTCTAATGATTTGATTAGTGAAAAATCATTCAGTGTGTGGGCACTTCCAATAATCCTGGCCTATTAATGTCATTATGAACCACTTTAGAAGCATATAACAAAGATTTTTTTGAGAAAAAAGAAATTCAGCACAATTATTGTACTGTGTATGTCTGTTTCCAATGAACAATTTTTTTCTTTAAAAAAAGAAAAAGTTTTCATCCAATCTTGAATGTTTTGTATAGTGTATTGCCAGAGTCAAGAGTGTGTAAAACCATGCTGAATTGCAGGGCAGTGAAATTTCTTTAGTTGCAAACAGTATTAGAGTTGAGAGATGTTGTTTCCTAGCCCACGTCTAATAACAGTGTAACAGTAACGCTGGTCAGTATCTGTGTGCAACATGCAAAAATAAAGTATTCTCCCTGCATGCACACACTGACATTCATTTTACCTCCCCTGCAATTCAACATGGTTTCATGGTTTTGCCCACTCTAGAATAAAGCTAGGCACACACGGTAGGATAAATCGTTCATTCGGTCCTGGGACCATTACCTTCCCGACCCAGAGGACTTGGAAATCACCCTGAAATGTTCACCTGATAAAAAGGGAGAATGCAAAAATAAAACACATAACTCTACAGTTGATCTACAGTACATAAAAGGCTTAGGTGACATAGAGCCCTCAGTACATACTTTTTATATAGTTTATGAGTATAACATATTTTTTTTTTTATAACCGCATTAAAGTCATATTTCATTAGAACCTGTAATGCCCAGTCTTAAATATATCTGTGTTTTATTTTTGGTTTCTTAAATATTAGAAAACAAACAAACTGTATAATCCTTCATTTGTAGAACAGAAAAAAGGACCCCCAAAAAAAAAGCATGAAAACGTTAATTCCATTTCATTGGCTTTGTATTATTTTTAGCCTAAAAGCCATTATTAAAAGTACATAACAGACTGGGTTTCTGTTAATGCTTTACACAGTAAAGTAGCTGTAGAGAGGTAGCATTTAGCGCTGCGGTTCTTCCCGATGTGCAGATACCTTTTCAAAAGTGGCTTTGTGAACGTTGAAAAAAAATATAAAAGTATAAGTATTTAAAAGATTGTGATTAGATTCTGGTAATTAGATCCCAGTAGGCTATTTCCCCGACCACAATTGAGTGTAGGATTTCATTTCTATAAGAAGGCAATTTGGACTGGAATTTTTAATGAACATTATATAGCAAGAATGGAGCCTTTTAATTCTTGCACCTGTGCACCCTGTTTAATAGCATGCAAATTAATTCTGAAGTTCCTGACCTCTGTTTTTGCTCTCAGCCTACAAGCATTATTATTCAATACTTCCTCTCCTGTGCTCGCTTTGATTAGATGATATGGCTCGAACATAAATACATAGAACACAGGTACTGCGATAATTTAACTTGTGCTATCGAACGCTGAAGAATCCTATAGCATGGTGGAAATCTTGCTTTTGATGACATTCATTACATGCAAATGGGAAAGCCAATGATTAGGGGGTGTATGGCTAAATGCATTAACCCAATATTCTCTTTGAATATCCAAGATAAAGGATTTCTGTTTTAATGAGAATTGCCATATGACATATGGCTTCAACAAGTTCCCAACTCTCTTTTGTGGGGATTAATATTATAACCAATTGCACCTGTTACAGTAATAGGAACATTTGGCATATAAAACTCCATTAAAAACTATTACAAAATTATATATTATATAATTTTATATATTATATATACAGGTTTTACCTGTATAAATATACTGGAATAATCTAAATCCATGAGTTTGCAACAGGATAAACTACATAATAATACTATTGCAGTTGGGGGGAAGGAGGGTTTAAAAATTACAAAGTAATTATAGGAGTTTGGCCAGTGATATACAATAATGATTAATACATTAACTTTTGTGCTCAAATGTAGTTAGAATAAAAAAACAAAACAACTTGGGTTTCACTACTTTTAAGAGCATAGTGGTATTTATTATTATTATTATTATTACTACATTATTATTAGTAGTAGTTAATCTGGCCATACACTATGCGTATGGCCCAATTTTTTTAGGAAAATTGTTCAGTGTATGTGCACGATTTTTTCAAACGACTGATATAGTTCAAAAATCATTTTAAAGCAATTTTTTTATATTATGGCCTGCTCAATCTGGTCTTTTTTTTAGGTAAAAAATATTGTACAGTGTATGGGCACTTACAATAATCCTGCCATTGAGGCCCACTTTAAAAGCATAAACCAAAAGATTAAAAAAAAAAAAAAATACAAATACAACTACAAATTTGGACCCTCAGGAACCGATTTTCTGTACGATGCGGCTTTCTGGCTATGGAAGGGGAGGGGGGCAAGTATACAGCGCTTACAATATTGGATGAAGGAGGAATATGTACAGTGAGAGCCCTACTTACTCAATGTACTATACAGATTTCTGCACCATTCCAGTTTACGGGAGGATGGTGGACAGTTTTACGGCAGGGGTTGAGTAGTGTATGTCCGTGAAAGCGAGCCAGAAACTCCCTGACATTTAAAATGATTGCTTATTACATCAAAGTACACATATAAAGATCTTCTATTAAAACAGAAAAATAAATAAAAATAATCCCCAGTAAAATATGGTGTTTGAGATTCCAAACAATAAACTACACGCTATTAATTTGGCTTGTATAGCTTTTCAAATGTTGTTTGCTCCGAAATCATGATGTAAAAGATATTGTATATTACAGCTGGTAATAATATAATCTGTGTGATCTATGGCATTTGTGAGATTTGTAGTTTGTGCAAATTATATTTTTTATTAAACCCTGAGAAAACTCTACTAAATTATTTATATTGAAATTCTCCATAACCGCATGAAAAAGCAAAGCTTGTAAATCCCAAGTTTACAAAGATGGAATTTATTTACTTATAAGATCTAAGCAAGGATAAGAACTTTTCTCAGGTTACTGGAATTATCTGTACAACTACAGCTGTTCTTTTACTATCTATCATTATCTATCTATCTATACTATATCTATCTATCTATCTATCTATCTATCTATCTATCTATCTATCTATCACAGATCTATCTATCTATCTATCTATCTATCTATCTATCTATCACAGATCTATCTATCTGATAATTGATCATTGATTATAACTTTCCATGTTGCTCTTTCCTTGTATATTAATATTCTGTCTTTTTTAAATCTAATTTTAATTTCTGTTATTGTCCCAAACTATTACCTTACATGACTAAGAGTTTGCTTATTAATTCACAATAGTATAAACATATCAGAGACCCAGAACATTAGAGCTACCGTTAATAGGATTATCCAGTCCCTATGGATCACAGATTAGAGGCCAAAATGAAAGATACTATTCTACCTTTATTACAATGTGAGGAATAATGTCCTGCGGTAACACAATACCTGTAAAACCTCATTTATACAAAGTCTAGGTGAATCACCGGTCGTTAAAGAAAGCCATTACTGTAACCTAAAAGACAGAGGAAGACGACCCCATATTTAATGTTCTTCCTGGATCTTTAACAGTTGTGATCACTGTATAGTCTCAGCAATTTCCAAATATTATCTTAAACATTACTTTCACATGTGAATCTGACCTAAAGTAAATCATTTATTGTTCAGTAGTTTATAAACGGAGCTTCTCTAGTCTGCCCCAGACAGTGCTGTCCCTTGCCGTCTTAATAGTTGTCACAGCCATCATGTCTGCATAGAAAGGAAACGGGTATCATTTACTTATAGAGCCAAGGTACCTCTTCTTTCCATAGCTGAATTACCATTAGCAATTTATGTTCACTATTTGGTGATATGTTCAACTACCAACCAAGACACAGTGTAACTACAACTCTGGTATTCACTGGAGCACTAAGCAGTGGACTATAACTAACACCGTGGACTTGGGCAGCAGTGGACTATAACTATAACCGTGGACTTGGGCCGCTGGCTGTAAATAGGACCTTCCAATTCACCCACAGCCTGGAGGGGAGGGGGGTCCTATTGTCCCAGGCCCAGACAAAGCGGGGGCCCAATGCCATAACTCTGGTGTGCAGAGGGAATCCAGATAGAAAGCTTCAGTGTGGAAGAAATCATGTAGATGCCAGTAATGTTGTCTAAGTGAGATCCTAGTGCCTGGACAGACATTGTGACATCCAGACGACATGACGTCTCATTTTGTTAAGGCCGTGGCCCAGACTTACCAATTTTGCCAGTCCTGGACCCCTCTATTATTGACGGTGGCCCTGCAGCCAGCACACCTTTACAATGATTGGTCCATTATCCTGACTGTCTCCTACCAACCAGGACACTAGGCTAAGAAGACGACGTATGAGCCAATAGTACTCCATGTGCAAGATATTTACATACCATCATGCTAAAGAGATACCATGCGCATGATCAGCTGTAATGTAACACAGATTAGCATATTCTCAGTTTAAAACAAGATCCCCAACTCATTCTGAATGATTATAATTATTGTCTCAATTTGTACCGCAAATTGGCAGTTATAATATAACAGGTTCCTGCCTCACCTTAAATCATTAACCTCATTCATCTTAAATCTTTAACCTCCTTGCTCTTTGCATATCTTCTACTTTGAGATTAACGATAATGAAAGCACAACCTCTTCTTAAAAAGAAATCAGTGTCACTCCATAACTGGCTTCAAATGACATATGGACCAGATCCAGACTTAGAAATAAGAATGGAATGTTATACCTGGGCAAAACCATGTTCAATAGTAGGGGAGATCATTTTCATCTGTAGCAAACCATATTAGAGTTGAGAGATGATATTTTTTAGTCCAAGTCTAATAAAAGTAACACTGGTCAGTATCTGTGTGCAATAAGCAAAAATAAAGTATTGTCACTGCATGCAAACACTGACATTCATTTTACCCCCCCCTCCCCCCTGCAATTCATGGTTTTACCCGGGCGTAACACTTACTTTCAAGTCTGGATCTGAGTGACCATGTGGTTGGACTTGCTTTTATACAGAGTGTTGCAGCGCATATAGTCATTTCAGTCATTCTAATATCTTCTTTCATCAGTTTTATGACCAGGTAGTATAATAACAAAGTCTGTCTTTATGATCCTGGAATTAATGCATTATGTTAGCAGAAATTAACTTCTTTCCATAAAGCTCCAGTTTGGTAGTAAATAAATTCTACTTTAGCATTTAGCTCCATAAACTAAATGGAGCAAGCAGACATGAATATGACACTTCTCTATTTGCTATTAAATCTGTATTTATAAACACAATGCATAAATACTAGATGTATAATCTGATGCTTGCATGTATTTTTGTCCATACTACTTACAAGGAACAGTAAGAAACCAGCTATGGTCATTGTCCTTAATGATAACCATACTGAGCATAAGAACTGAATGTTTTGTAGAACATTTACAGGTATATCATGGACGTTTTATATAGTACAACAGAAGTATAATTTAAGAAAAGCCAAAATTTGCAACAATGTGTTGCGTCTTTCATTGCTGGACTATTTAATATAAGTAAAATATCTTTAATGATAGATTGTCAGGGCCACCAAGAAGAATTTTTACATTTAAAGGCGAGTGTATGTAGCATTGGGGAATGGCTATGTCTCCAGTCTTCTGATCTCACACCCTTTGTGTGTCTCCAGCTGTGTAACCCACAACCTAGCCATTAATGAGCTTAAACATAATTTACTTACCTTTGCTGTCTTCCCTTTGCTTCTCTCCTCTGTGACACCATTGTGAATTACACTGAAATGTCACACTGAGGTATATGTAAGTTCTGGCTAACCTTTCCCTTTTCTTATCTCTCTCCTCCTTACTACCTAACCCTAACTTTCTCCCTCTCTCACCTGCTGCAAATTCTTAACTCTTACAGGAGATCTTCTGGGGACCATGGAGCAGCTAAACCTGAGTTGTCGACAATGGATATAAAAACAATGGCAGTAGTTTACCATTCTTCATAGTAATCCATTCATTAAGATTTTTTCTAAACAGACACCATTTTGAAATGTATACAGCTGACAAAGGCATTCCCTACTGCCTCTAAGTTTATGATTGAGGGAGGTCTCTCTACTTGCCTAAGATGTCAACAACCTATATTCTATTCCCATCTTTTTCCTAAACTTTCAAAATATTCGGTCGTTTAAGGCATAATGAAATCACGGCAAATAAGTATTAATGTTCTTTATTTTTCTTTAATTGACAGTTGCTGTTATGCGACATAATTGTACAATGATGTCAGCTGAGGAACTGTAAGCCTTATATAATGATCACATAATCATGCATGTTAAACCAGTTTCCTGTCTATTCCTTAAAATAAATCTTATTCATGGTGGTAATTCATTTCACTAAATCAATTTTTAAATAATTAGGGCATGCGATGTGTTCTGTGTTTTCAAGTTGAGCAGCTTCTTTTTTTGTTGCCTTTTTTTTTTTTGCCAATTCAGAACATTATGTACTGATGAAAATGTTTGCTTAGCACCACTTGTGTTGTCGAGTTTCACCTCTCTGAGAGCAATAGTCTCATTAAGCTAACATAAAACATCTCTTTCCACGTACTTTAATACATGTTTAGAAGAAGTTCATGACAAGTTTGAATTAGCTCTCATTAGCAGTGCATAGTGGTCCTGTGGGGCAGAGATGAGAAATGGAAGCTCTCCTAATGGTAAAAATAATACAGTAGTTATCATGTGTTTGTTCTGTCGTGATGTTTTTGTGGGCCAGCTTTCTAAAATGAGTTATTACCTAAAGCAACCAGGATGTATCTGGCCCTGGTCTTCTAGCTGTAGCGACTTTGGGCCAGATCTGGGCCCCATCGCTGCTGTGGGCAAATCTCTGAGACTTTGGCGATTGTTGGATGTGAAAATGTGTTCTGCACACATTTTATAATGTAAAAAACACACATTTTATAATGTAATATGTCACCATCAGGGTGGGGGACCCTGGAGAGGGGGTTTGGGGCCAATACCTTAGCTCTCAGCTCTCCACCAGAAGGTATCTGCTATAGGAGACACTGAGTCCCTACCACCAGTTTCTTACCACGATACCTGCTACTGGAGAATTGTAATTGAACAGACAATATGCAGTGAAAACGTCTTAAGAACAACCATATCCTGTTCATCAGTTATCTGAAGGTCTTTTCCAGGACTGAAAAATCGGAACACTGAAGTAGGTGAGGACAGGTCTGCACAATGCAAATCTCTATGATTGAGATGGTCAACCATGGTATCATCGGCCAGGGAATTATTCAGGAATCTCTATGATCTTCATTTATACAGACTTACAGGGCATCCACTAATCTTCACATTAGGGGCAAGGGGAGGATTTGCCATCTTGCCCCTTCATGCCGACACCTTAGAAGAAGAATCTGATATCACACACTAAACATAAACCCAACTTTTTAAAACATTCCAAGCTGTATGTATGTATTGCACAGCATGCACGCACAGGGATTGCAAAGAAAGGGGAACATTAATCATTTTAAAAAACACCAAGCTGCTTAGATTTAATTTAAATACAACATATTCCATTTATGTGTTCTTATGTTTGAAGTCAATCCTCAGGAATATTGAATGCTACTAAATTACATCAATCAAGAGCATATCATGCCGTTATACGATCTCCAGGAAATTCCGTTATATGAAAATGTTAGGGATTATATGGGGAGGAAGGAACACACATAATATTATGGGATAATAATATAATATTATACTGGTCTCTCTGGAGTAATATATTCATTCAGTGTGCATTCAATTTATTTAGAACATATACTTAAATGATATAGGTAACAAATCGCTAAAAGCCTTTAGAATTCATTTAAATATTCCTTAATACAAAGATATAGAAAGATAAAAGCTAAAAAGCATGTAAAGCCTAGAATCCATCCACTCCCCATAAGCGAAACATTAGAGAGCGGCTGTAAAATAATCAATGTATTACACTGGTTTAAGTAAATTTGGGTAGATATCATTTTTATATGTTAAACAGACTAAGAAATCATTTTAGGAGTACATTGGAAACTAGGAGGGAATGCATGTTGTCACTATCATTATGTGCCCACTCCCCTCCTGGAGGCTGCAGGAGCAATTGTGGTTGAACTTTTGACTAATGCAGTTGTGTGTATGGGTGACACATACTAAAAGTATATAATGTAGTATATCTGGCTGCTACCTTGATACTTACCTCTAGGGGGCCCCTAAATTGATAAATTTGGAAGTAAAATTGTCCTCGAAAGCCAAGTTATAAATACACCGTGTCCCTATTTCTATAAGCTTCTGCTCATTTTTTTTTCTCCACTAGACTTAATATCTATAAAATCCTGCCACTCTTACTACTGCAATTGCATTGGTATATGATTACGTGTTTATTATAGCTATTACATTACTGCTGACCTTTTGTTGGATCTTCTTTTCCCCCAAGCAATTCCTCTGCAGCCTGAAATGTGCATCCAGGTTCCCTGTGTGCTGTGTGTGACTAAAGGCAGTGGCAGTACAGTACTGGCATATTGTGTAGCACAATGTAAAGGGGAAAGTGGGTAAGGGAGCATCCTTCAATGTATATTGATCCAATTACCAGAGCACTATAGTGCTGCAGTCTAGGCAATGACAGACTGGACTGGTATTATTATTATTATTATTAATGTTTAGATTTAATGCGACACCCGATTTCCATTGCGTACAATTGGGAGAAAAAATATAATTGGTAACAAGACAACAAGCATAGGCACGGGTACAAAGTGATTACACGGAGTGGTTACATAGTGATTATATAGGGCCGATGCTAAGTCTGCGGGAACCCTAGGCAGACCTAGCACCTGCCAGTGAATGATGAAGCGGCATGACATCATCACGTCACAATGCTTTAAAACCACAGAGGAGGGCGGCGGAGTGGTGCCTTCCGCCCTCATGGTTTTTAATTATTGCAGGGTTATGTTTTCCAATTTTTTTAAATTTTGTTTTGGGTTTTTTTTGCTGCGCTGCCACCCTACCGGTCGGCTGCCCTAGGCACCCGCATGAGTTTGTCTAATGGGAACACCGGCCTTGCATATGGGTGGGGAATAATGTGAACTGGTGTGTGATGTGGAATGGCTTGGAGCGAAGGTCTGCTAGTTGAAGAACAATGTAGGTGAATAAGAAGTGCAGAGGTTGACAGGAGGGTGGGTGTCCCTGCTCTTGCGAACATGCTAAGGGAGGGGGGAACAGTACACGCTATGGCCTATAATATCACATCTTTTATTCTTTAGGTTTTCTAGTCTCGCTGCTGTGACTTTATTGGCAGGTGATTATAGCATATTCCTTTGAACAGCATACAACATTTGACATGGCAGAGGAGAACTTGGCTTAAACAATGTGTCATTATTAGGAAAGTACTGTTGATTAGAAATACACAGCGTTCTATATCAGTGTTTGGTGTTGTGGTTGTTAGCTATCGGATGTAATAACTTGGATAGATCCCTCTCCCAGGAATTATGTGTGACAACTTGTAAAGTATTTCTACTAAACACACGCTTAGCAATTTGTCTACACTTTAATTCTCTGTTTAGTATTCTTAAATGCATGCATGAATGCCTCATATATTATTAATAGTGCTCCCTTTCCAATGAAAAGTAGCTTAAATCTTCCTGCAAATTTAAAATGTTCAATAATGCTAATTAGTCAAACAACAGAACCCAGAGTCAAGACAGTAATTATATTTGAGACCATGTAAGGTCATATAAATACTAAGATAAAATATCCCATTATAAAAATGACAAGGACAGTTGGCAGATCATTCACTAGAAGGGCTATGAAAACCTTGATAAAGGTGTCTTACTGCAAAATAATAAGCAAAACTGTGATTTATCTTGCTGTGACAAAATATAATAATCCTATTTTTTGGACAACCCTCTCTTCCCAGATTCCCAGGACAACCCTCTCTTCCCAGATTCCCAGGATAACCCTCTCTTCCCAGATTCCTCAGGACACCACTCTCTTCCCACATTCCCCAGGACAACCCTCTCTTACCAGATTCCCCAGGACAACCCTCTCTTCCCACATTCCCCAGGACAACCATCTCTTCCCAGATTCCCAGGACAACACTCTCTTCCTAGATTCCCCAGGACAACCCAAACATTACTATTAGCTGCAGGATTTTGGGGATGGATCACTGCAGCCTAGCAGGGGGTCCAGATTGCCTGTGAGTTGTGGCCATTCAGGTTCCCCTGCTCCTGACTGGCCATGGCAATGGGGGAGTGGGGAAGGGGACCCTGTTGAGTTGGCAGTGCAGTGCCTTCAGCCACCGATATGGCCCATACCTAGGGCCCCCCATGGATTTTACAGATAAGGATATTTGGGTTATTACGAATAACCTGACTTTTGCTAAGCTTAACATATTCTATGACTGATAATGCACTGGAATATTGAACAATATTTTATACTATTATGCACATTTTATTGTTAAATGCTTGTTGCATTTTTATATTTTTATATATATTTGGTATTTGATGTTGTGTTAAAAAAAAGTGTAAAATATGACATATATGATTTTTATTTACCGTCTCTTAGTGCATCAATTTAATATATATTATTTAATACAATATACAACTATGCTAATGATGCTTCTTTTCCATTTATACTGAGTTAGCTACTGTATCATTTTGTAACATGTCCATTTACCCAAGACAATTGCTCTAATTCTCACGTTACAGTGAGAATTAAACTCTCACTGCCAGTCCCTCCTGGCCGTAAGGGTTAATGGGGCGCTAGCCCACCACATCAGTATGCGACTGTTGAGTTCACATGGTGACGAACACCATAACAATTACTGGTAATTTCATGGCAGTGCAAATATGGGTCTCGTTTTTCTGGAATCTCATTTTGTAATTTATTTATACATAAAACTGTGTATTTCTGATTGAGAGAGGTCAAAAGCCGTGAAATTGTATGGCTAGCGAAGTGTTTAGGTTATTTTCCTCATCAACAGTACAATCAATGGGACAATATTTTAAGGATACTGTATAGTAATGAGTGTAATAACACAATGCCTTCTGAAATATATTCCAAATCCTTCTGTACTCTTAATAGTTAATATTTGCTAAAGATTCAAATCACCATATGTGCCTAAACAGAACAAAACATCTGACTGTAAATGTCACGTGGCTATGATTGATAAATCATTTTTACCATAGTGGAAAAACCTGAATATTCCTTCATTTTGCCAATGACCTGCCTGACCCTTAATCATGTGTAGACTATCTTTGGCACACTAGGTGATTAATATCTGCGCCCCCTATCACACTTCAAAAGCATTCACTTATCTCAGGGATATGCAAAGTGCTGCTCTCCAGCTGTTGTCGACCTACACGTTCCAACGTGCTTTGTCAGGTATCAACTACCGATGCCGTTAAAGCATGCTGGGACGTGTAGTTTGACAGCATCTGGAGAGACGCATTTCTCCTACCCATGGCATAGCTGACAACTTGGCAAACCATGACGAAGCTGTAGACATGCGCCAATACCCCTCTGTGTGTCTGCTGAGGTCTCATCTCCCGTTCTTTATTTCCCTGGTTGGGTTAATTGTCCTGATGGATGTTCTCAGAATATGTAACAGTTAAACTACAAATCTTTTTTGCTAATAAACATACATGTCTTTTTGTTTCCTTTGTAGGCTTTTCCCTGCATTTCTACTGGAATTTATGGTAAGAATTGTGCTATCTTACTACTTTACATAATTATTGTTTCGTTCTTGAACAGAAACATTACCATAAGTTAATTCTGTAGTATACTGTTTAAAATGACACTTGTATTAATGTTACATTTAAATGGGTGACATGTTCCTACTCTCTCTGTTGTATTCATTTGTTTTGTGTACAGATGGGCATTGGAAAATGTTTAGTAACATCTGTGTTATGTTGCCATACATTCTTATTTATTGATTTATATGTGTATTTAGCATTTATTGTATTTTTACTCCATAGCAGTGGTTCCCAAACCGTGCGCCTGGGCTCCCTGGGGTGACGTGGAATGTTTTTTTTTGACGTGGCGGTGTATTGCTAGTGTTAGTGAGAAGCGCAATTTTACTTCTTGTATAGGGGCTACACAAGATTAGAGGTCACCCTGAAGTATTTCTGTCTTTACCTAAATAGTTATTACATTATTTTGACTCAATAACTTGAGACTTTTGTCTTAGGGGTGTCTTGAATAGTATGGAGACCCTACGGGTGCCTCAAACTTGATCATTTGGGAACCACAGTGTATCAGTAATGGTGCAATTAAATCCTTTTCCCCATTTCACCACAATGTTGTTCTTCATTACGCTCGTAGCTAAAATTGATGGGTTGTTAAAATGCCTTTTGATAGTGTTGTATTCAGACAGTGCTCTGTAACTGCATCAAATTCTCTAAAAGGTAAAAGGATCTGCACCAAGGAAGGTGACCCTCACTGTTCCGGAATTACAATTATATTTATATATATTTTCTATTCAATAAGTCCCAACAGAGGTGCTCCACTAGAGTATATAATTAACACACAGAAAAAAAGAAAAGTATACTCTCTCCCATTGAGGGTACTCTCAGTGAGGTGGCTTTATTCTTTATTTACATTAAAACAAAATTTTATTAGCCACATTTAAAAACCACTAAAATGTTTTTAAAAATGATATTAAGTTATTAAATGAAAAGAGTTTAAAAACCATTGCTGTTCCACCTCTGCTGTAGTCATCGGTGTCTTATCATAACCACTTATTATATTTGTTGTTACAGTGTGGCTTCTATTTTATGATGTATAGTTCAGTGGTCGAAGTGGAAATGTATAAGTGGCGGTATGGACATATAGAAGTGGCGGTATGGAAATACAAAATATAATAGGAGTCAATGGAATTTTGAAGTTTTTCAATTACAACCGTGGGAGAAGTGCCGGTATGGCATACCCCCATATACACCCCCACTTCGAGCCCTGGTATAGTTGTTATACTCAGTTAAGGTGACAAGTCCATTATGTTTAATTAGGGTCTATATTTATGCCTGTTATTTCCTTTTTTCATTGGTGACCCACACCTATTATTGGGGTTATGCTATTTATCTTAACTATCTGTACACATCTGCATTGGTGTATTTATTTTAACTTCTGACACACATCATCATCATCAGTTCATTCATTTGTTTGTTACTATAAAGTTATCTAATACTTCTCAATATTAATAGTTACTATTGATGTGTCGAATCGAAATTCCATTTATTGCTTTATATACCCAAATGCAATGCCTTGAGAAAGCTACTTCCGTGGCGAAATGTGCATAGATTTCTCCTGCTCATGTATTCATTAACCTTATTTCATCAATATCACTTGTTTTCTGATGGATTCATATACTGAGAGTCTTAAATACTCTGATAAATGAAGATAAATGGATACATATTCATTTTGTTAATACTTGCTCTCTCTCGTGACCTACTCATCTGTTGGCTTTATCTGATATTTTAACCCACCTGTTGAGCGATATTTATTATATCATTTATATTATATGAGCAGGGATGTTTTACCCTTTATCTTAAGTGTTTTCTTCTAATCTTTTTCACATTCTCTTTGATCTATCATTTTAGATCATATTATTTATTGATATATTTACCAGCATCATTTTAATCATGTTGTTAATAAAGATTCATTTTCTTCTTAACATATAGGGATTTCAACCACTAATACCCCCTTTCCACCAAAAAACCTGGGTAAATTCCTGGGGTTTTTACCCAGGTCAAAAAAAGACCCTTTTTTTCCCAGCTAGACACAATTTCCACTGAATGGAGTAGAGTACTGTCACCGATGCCGCTTCATAGAGTAGTGCCTGCATGTAGCAACGTTTGCCGGCGCTGCGTTACTATATTAATAGTAGTAACACTACTATACTCATTCATATAATAGCGCCAACATGCTATAATTAGTATACGTCAGCGTAGCAGGCATGACACTAGTAGCAGCATGTGGTGGTGCTATTGTATAAATGAGTATAGTAGTGTTACATGTGGCTACTGCTACGGCACATGTTGCTACTGTAACATGCTGGCGCTACTACTATATTTTAAAGAGAAGTTCCTGATAAAAAAACCCTGCATGAGTCGCCAGAAAAAACCTGGGTCAAGTGACCTGGGTTTTTCTTGGGATCCATTTCCATAAAAAAAAAAACTTGGGGTCTAAGTGCGTTCATGTGTATAAACCCCGGGGGGGGGGGGGGGGGGGGGGGGGGGGGGGGGGGGGGTATAAGGATGAGTGCACTCCAAGTACCTACCTTTTATTCTTATTTTGCTTATTTCCACAAAACACTGTTAAATCTTTCTGTGCACTTGGTGAATGAACAAAGAACCATACTCTGCGACACATAAACCTGCCATTTATTGCCAGTGTATTTGAACATCACTTTCTATTGCAGCTTTGAATTTGGATGAACACTATATTCCCATTTCTACAGCACCCTGCCTCTATGACTGTAGCAGCGTGTTGTCAGATTTACACACAGCTGCCTCTTTCCTGGGGCCTGGCAGTGCGCGATGTTAAAATGATGCCATTGCAGCCGCCTCTCCTAAAGAGTAGCTGACTGATCGGAACACAGCAGCATTTGTGCCCAGCAACAGCACAGAAGGTGTCTAGCTCCAGCGTGCGACAATGCTGCTGATGTTTATCCCCTGACAGTTCATCAGTCTCGTGTACAGCAGTCTAGATGTCAGGATCACATCATGCAGTGGCTCCTGAAATATTTTTATATAATAACTAAAGCTCAGACACTGCGATATTGAGACTATTGTAAAAGCAACATAATACTTATTTAATGTGTTTTAGATTTTTGTAGCTGATGATGCTCAGTTATGCTTGTTTCATGGTAGCAGGAATAGTAACTCAAGCGATCTCCAGGCTTCTACACCAAATTTCATTTTAAAATGTTAAGGGGGCACTCCTAATACCTACGCCATGCACAGGAAACGCCATTATACGCTCCAACTGTACCTACATGTACTCTCCAACTGTACCTACATGTACTCTCCAATTGTACCTATATGTACGCTCCAACTGTACCTACATGTACGCTCCAACTGTACCTACATGTACGCTCCAACTGTACCTACATGTACGCTCCAACTGTACCTACGTGTACGCTCCTACTGTACCTACGTGTACGCTCCAACTGTACCTACGTGTACGCTCCAGCTGTACCTACGTGTACGCTCCAGCTGTACCTACGTGTACGCTCCAACTGTACCTACACGTACGCTCCAACTGTACCTACACGTACGCTCCAACTGTACCTACATGTACGCTCCAACTGTACCTACATGTACCCTCCAACTGTACCTACATGTACCCTCCAACTGTACCTACATGTACCCTCCAACTGTACCTACATGTACCCTCCAACTGTACCTACATGTACTCTCCAACTGTACCTACATGTACGCTCCAGCTGTACCTACATGTACGCTCCAACTGTACCTACATGTACGCTCCAATGAGCCGCGAACGAAAAAATGCGCGTTTTCCTGCCTTACGCAAACAGCGTAAGGCACAAGAAATTCGCGTGAAGGGGATTGAATCGGCCCCTATATGAGCCGTCTTGTACATCTACACCGTACCTTGAAGGTAATTACGTTTATAGTAAATCACAAAAAATTGATTAAAATACAAAACATTTAAAAACAAAAAATAAACATTTTATTTCTGGGATGCCACAAAGCTATACTGATATGACAGTAGTAAAACAGCATTGGCACTATGCTTCCCAGTGCTTTGCATATGAGCTAATAGCTTTTACCAGCTTGGAGTCTTTGAGTAACCTGTATAATTTTAGTTTTATTTCATTACAAAAGCCATTGCTGAAAATACTGTAGCTGTTATGTCACTACCATTGTGCTGCTCATGTTATGGGAACATAATAATGACAACTTGATTAGGTAAGCGCACACAATTTGAGCAATGTACATCACTGAGCCCATGGAAAAGCTATGTCTTTGTGTTTTAAAGCATTTAGTGGACACAGTAGATAATTCCCTAACTTCTGTATAACCAGCAAGGCCTGGAACATAATGTTTATATCTCTATGAGAGAGGAACACAGGAAAACGTACAAGAATCCAATATAATAAAAGGCCAGCTTGGTCACTTTGGTCAAAACTGGTTTCATAATACAAGTACGACCACAATGACATCATAAGGACCTGTCACCTAGAGATACAGAACACACTGGGGGTGGGTGATATTGGGGTCACTGGGGGAATCACACATAGTTTTGGGGTCCCCTGTATTGTGATGTTGAGGGTCCGCTGTTCCCTGTGAGGTGATGTTGGGGGTCTGTTGTGTGATGGTATATGGACCTGGGGTCTGCCGAGGTGGGGGTCTCCGGGGCTTGATTTAAGCAACTTCCTCCCCTTGCAGTGACCATGCCTTGGAAGAAGGTGACAGGCAGCCCTGGCAATGGAGTGGCACAGCCTAGAAGCAGGAAGAAATCCAGAGCCTCAGGGGACGCAGCATTATATCAGTCAATTTTACAGACTTTCTATCTAGTAGGAACTAATGAGCAATTCTACGGTGACGACATATGAAATCCTCATTTGCTCAGCATGTTTAAAGCACCTGATCCATTACACAGCAACATCACCCATCAATGTGATTACATCGTAGGTATATATTATGTATGAATGAAGAGACATGTAAGCACAGAACGTAATCCATTTACATTGGGTTGTTATTGGGATAACAGAACATCAATGGAAGCAGGGGAATTCACTATGTGGCTTTGCTGAGATTGCTATTGATAGCTCAGGCCGTGTTTTTTTGGCATAATTTTTTCTACTTTTATACTTCATTTCTGTGATTCTTTTTCAAAGTCTCCCACATAATCCTACACAATTTAATAATAAAATGTATCAACACTTGTCTTGGCGGCATTCCCAGAATGTGACGTTGGCATATTGGGCACTTTGTACAGGCTATTGCTGTCCGACAGCTTTTGTGTGGGCTATTTAGAAAAATCAATGACCAGACTGCTGTGCGTGGGCTATGTAAGTATGGTAGTACAGCTCGAGCAGAAATGCATAGAACGGGCCACATGTGCTTTGTGTTTTTGTGTTGTTTTATAGCCTTGGTAAATAATACTTAGGAAATATTTTTCCACAGATATGATCAATATTTGTATTTTTTTTCATCTGTCCTTTTTGGTTGATCCTTCCTTGGTAATAGAACATATTATGTTGGATCTTTGACTGTGAGCTACATAAATAAAGATTAGTAAAACCAAGTGAAACAACTTAGTATTTTCTAAGTTTAATGGCATTTAATGCACACAGGTCCACCTAGAGCTATCCACCAATCAGACTGCTGAAAGTCATCCTCCTCATTTTCCTAGCTGGCAGCCAGTCAGCACACTGATTGGTGGATGGCTAAAACTCTCCAGCAGCACATGGTAGCGGCCCATCACTCCAGTGGCCCATCTGGCATTTTAAACATTCACTTTAGAGCAATCCAAACTTTAATAATTATTGAGAGCACAACAGCAAGCAAATGAACGAGCATAGCCCAGAATGTGTCAGTGGTCACCAAAGATCCATAGAGTGTATAGACTGTGTGCGGAAAACATTCACATTCAAATACTGCCTATGCGGCAGGCTGAATCTGGGCCTAAATTTACTAAGCAGGGAGATTGGAAAGTTGGGCTGTTGCCAATAGCAACTAATCATATTCAAGCTCACATTCTCCAGTATTTAAAATGAAACTGAGAACTTGAATCTGATTGGTTGCTATTGGTAACATCCACACTTTTCAATCTCCCTGCTTAAATTTAGGAACTGGACTCCTGCACTGGAAGTCTTTCAAACAGGTGCATGTGATGTGTATAGGAACTTCTCTGCTGCTGTTGACAGAGCCTGACCATAGTGACAGCTGAACATCCCTAGGGCGCACAGGATTAGCCCTAGGATTACCAATATTCCTCTCAGAGAATTCTGTAATTGTTTAAACTTGTATTTCATTACCTAGCCACTAGTGGTCACTCTATAGCATCTTTGTTTACACCCTGCTCTCTCTCCTCTCTCCTTTCTATTCTTACCAGAGGATCAGGGATTGGCAGCCTGCTCTGCCTCAGTGTGTGCTAAGCTCACTGTTCCCATCCCACAAATTGTCAGAGACACAAAGCTGTGGAAAATCGTTGCAGACCCGTCCAGACTACTGCTCTCACTGTAATCTGTGTCGCACAGCTGTCTTTCTGCATATATGATAATTTCTGCCATTTAGGACCTGTCAGATCATAGAAGAGGGACTTTTTTTTATCTTGAATGCATATACGATGTGCGTGTGATTTACATGACTGACATAAGAATAATCTAATAGTCTCAATTATTCTTAAAGGAGATTTATACTTCATCGTATATGTCGTGCTTTAAAATATTTATTATAACATTTATTTGTTATTTAGTGCTTCATTCCTTTGTCATTAGTCTTTATCTTAAAAGAAATGCAGCTGTTTCTGGAGATGATATGGATGTGGGGGAGAGTATGCTGGTTTCATGGAATGGAGCAGTGAATTTAACACACTTGCGAGATTTCTTATTATTTATAGGAATATCAAAACTCCCAATCCCGAGTTAGCCCCTGCATCCTGCCCAATATACACCAACAACATTAACAAACATCTTTTTCATGCTTCCACTGACAGAGTGTATGATACTATAAAGATAATAAACAGTGGGACGTATCCCATTCCAAACAGATGATTGTATCCATATTATCTTTAAAAACAAATAATGGCTCACAGTCTTGGTATTTGTGATATTTAATGCTAAAGATGAGCTTTCCCTAACCTGAAAAAGTAAAACCTTTACAAATAATTATGTCCATACATGTGCCAAACAGATACCCAGATGAAGTAAGTCAGCGGTAAAATGTAGAAATCATGCCCAATGCCCCTTACCTTGGATGGCAAACACATAGCTTTTGCTGTGGTTATGCCCAGGGCCGCCATCAGGGGGGGGACAGCCGGGCCTACTGTCATGGGCCCGGCCGTCCCTCCACCTCCCAGCAGTGGCCCGGCGCCCTGCACTGGGCTCCGGCCACTGCCGGCAGCCTGCAGTAAATCACATAGACGCCATTATTGGCGTCTATGTGCCTTTAAAAAGGCCCGGCAGCCTCCAGCAGTGACGTCACGACGTCCTGGGCTATGTGGGGGGGCCCGGCACTTCATGTGTCCCGGGCCCGGCCAATTGTGACGGCGGCCCTGGTTATGCCCATCATCGTACCAATTAGAGCTCAGTCTGTGATTTACATGAAATCCCTGCCACAGTTCCAGCCCCAACTGTCCCAGGATCCTGGTAGAACTATTCCGGAAGAGTCGGTTTGAGATGCTGAATTATTACAAATATTAACATAACTGCGCTAATAGGTGTCGAATATTCCAATAATACTATTTGCTAGGAGCTCCAGGAGCTCCTGATTGGCTCTGGATGATCATGTGACCTTTTGAGACTATAATTATCTTACTGTAACTTTGACATTAAAGATGTAATCCATGAATATATTGTCTAAATGTGCAGAATACATACTGGTATATTGTACATGCTCGTGCTCTAAGGTGACATTTTATTTTTAAACTGTAATTTACTGCGCAATTTATGATTTATTTTATTACACGCTTTTAACAGCTATTGCACAGTTTGTGTTGTGAATGTCATGTTGTCCTTGATAGCTCTTTATATCTGATTTTTTTCTCTGCTCCGAAATATCTTTCACATGCCCTGACCTGAACCTTTCCATGTGATATTTCTATATGCTCCATTTTTTTTTTTGAAGAATAGCAACTTGAAAACAATATTCCAGCTTATAGATAAAATAAGAAAGATGAGTTTTTGTTAGAAGTAGCAATTATATTTTACTCCAGTTTAAAAGTATTATTACAGCTATTAATGGTATTAACATTTTATATACTTGTAATGAAAGATACTGTAATTTCTCCGAGCGATCATGAACATGTAATAAAACTTTAAACCGTTATGAATATATTCAGGAATACAGATAAAACTGAGACTAAAGATATATCAGACAGTCCTGTAGCGTCAGTGAATAAGTTAATACTGATATACATGTTTGCTGTAGCGTTCTCTTTCATGCTGATTTTGAGCTTTTGCGCATGGCGCTCTGCTCACAAGATTGCAATTTTTTAGGACAAGGGAACTCTGGGAAGGTGAGAGTTGTGGGAGTCATCAAACAGCCGCTGTCAGAGCTGATATGCCCATCAGGCAAATTCAGGCGGGCGGCAGTATAAAAAAAACATATTTTTAATTAAAATTATTGAAAAAAACACCAATCATTAAAAACCGGGAGGGCGAGTGACCGGACAATCACCCCACCGCCCTCCTTGGTAGTTTTGAAGCGGAGTGAAGTCCCCACGTCACTTGACGGCCAAGGCGGGAGGAGGATGTTGTGCCAGGTCTGCCTAGGGCGTCTGGAGACCTAGCACCCAGCCCTGTCCCTTCCACCACCATAACCCTCCAAAACTCAGAACCTAACCCCAACCTTCCCCTCCCCGCAGCCTAACCCATCCCTTCCCCAATAATCTAACCCTCCATTCCCTGCAGCCTAACCCGTGTTAAAAGCCATCATCCTCTTACAGCTTGCTGACAAAGCAGGGGGGAGCAGCTTCCACAGGTCTCCTCCAAAGCAGGCCCCGTATCCGCTGCAACCCCTTTGATTCTGTAAGACAAAGGAACACCATTTTCCAATAGGAGTTTTGAATAGGAATATGAAGCAGCATTGGACCAATAGCTGATCCTTGTGATACACCATCAAATAAAGAAATGTGCATCCGGAGAAGTAAAAACATTTTTGTACCATCAAAAAAAGAAGACTGCACTCTCCCTAGTCATACCACAGTAGAAATCTCTCTGGGTTTTGGACACCCCTCTAAGTCTCTTAGAGATCTATATGATCTTATCAGGGTTGTGCAACCCGGAAGTAATAATAGTACAATGGTCCAAACTTGTAACCCCACAAATTCTTTGAAAATTCTTTTGTGGGGTACGAGTTTGGACGCGTGGCACCTCTATAAAGGAACTCTTTCCCTCATTCTAGGCTTAGAATGACTTTCATTCCTCCATGAAAATATCTGTCAGTCTCTGCTTGTAGATAACATATATTTTCCTGTTCTTCCTAACAAAAAAAAAACCCTATTAACTTTGTTATTTCTTTACTTTTCCAGCACTGAGCATCCTAATTGAATGGTCTTGCACTTGTAGGAGTTGACTGACATTTGTAACTGGCGTGCTGTATATCTCCCTGCCAATAACCATCATCTAGAGAAGCCTTGTAATAATACATGCCTGTCTGTACTTAACCCCACATTTAAGGCTTCATGGGTGGGAAGCAAAGCCAGCCACAAGTAACACTATCCAGGTTATGATTATATTCCCCAGCTACAGTAACAATCAGTTATTAGTAAAGGATCCTCCCACAAATTGTCAGGCAGAAGAAGGTTTCTCAGTGCTTGCCAATTGAAGAACCATAAATATATTTTTTAGACTTCAGTAGGTGATGTCACGCTGAACCTTATAAATAAATGTTCTCCATGTTATACAGACAAACCAGCACACAGAGAGATTCGGATATTTCATTGTACATTCGAATCATTCTAAGGTGCAGTTAAAACCAGATGTGGATATAACCAATTATTGAGAAATGCTTAATACAAGGTCCAATAGTAGTAACAGGAAGATACTAAAATAGTGCAATCACAGTAAACCTTGCATAACGCGCCCCTCTCCATTTATCCATCCACAATATGTGAAATCAAAAGAGAAAGTGTTTGTGACATATATGTTGGCCAACATGGTGAATAAATCGGGAGGCCTTTATTTTAGGAAGGTCAAGGAATCGACATCTTGTTTGTGCGTATTATAACTTTATACTTTTAAAACTGAGGTTTGTTCATAGTACTTTTGGATGATTAGATATTATTTGTAAGCGCCTCTGAGTTATCCTCTGATTTGTTTATTACTTGCTTCGTTTACTATTAGAGGGTCAAAGAGCTAAACTTAATTAAGGATCAGTTTTTTCTGGGGGTAACCCAGGCTTATCACAGAGTCTGATTTTACATATATTTTGGTACTATTTTGGGGTACATAAGGGATTTGGATCACTTTTTTGTGGCATGGATCATTACAGACACGTGATACATATAATATGTACCTATTTGTATTTTTTACGCACTGTAACTCTATAATACAGTCCGTACCACTGAAATTAATTATATTTTCATTTTTAGAGCGCTAAGACACTGGCCTTATTTTTATAGATTTTATTCTACATTGGGCACCTTAGAATATTGTAGCGTATAATAATAATATTTGTAACTTATACATTGTATGCTTAATAAAGACTTATAGTATTAGTAGGAAGTATTAAAATATGTGACTAGGTTACTATGTGTGCCTTAACATTTGTCATCATTAAGGGCTGTGGATGAAGGTTGTGTCTTTAAGGAACATCTTGGCTTCTGGAGGAAATTGTGTCTTAGGAATTTATACAACTTTGGCCAATGCATAAAGTGGAGAATATTAGTAACATTTGCAGCATTTTACTGAGTATATACAGTAGATTAGGCACTTTACTAACCTAGAGCATGTTTCATACAGAAGGCTTACAGGTCATTTGCAGGCTTTGTAAATAGGATATTGATTTACAGTTCACCAAAGCTCCAAATAAGCAGGTTTATATCAGCCATATACTGTTCCTGTAACAGGATGCTGCATGGGGAGAGGCGAGTTAAAGTGTCATTTAACACATGCAGAGTCTCAACTGTGACAGTAAACTGCTTTGCAGCACTATGCTTTGAACAGATGCCCATTCATTTACTGTTTAAACCAGTTAAACATGGCTTTTGCATTGTAGCTATACAGCCTTGCACGTGTCAAAGAAAACCAAAATGTCTGTACTGAAAAATACTTATTTCAAGCGATAATGCAATTTATAAAGACACTAAAAAGTCACAATCGAAACGTATGACCATTTAAAAATGTAAAAGCAAAAATGTTTGGTATACAGTCATAATAATGAATTCCCCTAAATTCATGATATCAAAATCCTTCTGTATGACAAGGGTGCAGCATTTCCTGAAATTTCCGGTAGACTCTTGGATTTTCTCTCAGAATCCCGGGAGAGTCTGCAAATTGCCTGGGTCCCAGGCAGAGGCAGTGATTGAATGTAAATTGCCCCAATCAGCACTATTAATGGCTGAGGATTGCGGACATCACATCTGCCCATTCATAGAAACTGTATGGGATTCCACCCAGAGGTGGGGCTTCATTCCCTCTGCCCCACCACTCATGCTGCCGACTCTTGGATTCTCCCAAGAGTTGCCAACTGATGATAATGGTATTAACAGTTCATGTATATTTTCCTTTGTTAATATATGTAATATTTGCTTAGAAGCTGAATATTGCATCAAACAACAATAATAATGTAGGTTACACACTAGGGACTCATAAGGGATCACAAAATGATTTAAAAAAACCAACAAATCACCATTAATGTCGCAATGAAACAACCCATGTGACAGGATTTTACTTTGTCATAACATGTGAAATGATAGTTTAATCATTCGGCCTGCATTACACATGCAGCATGTCCCATTTAGATGAATGGCACAATTAAGTGTCTATTGAAGTGTGGATGATGTGATGAATTGCACTGCACTGCATCTGTCCATTGCATAGTGTAGCAGTGGAATGTAGGGAAACTTAGTGGCAGGTTCTCAATTGCTCTCTTAGTATAAATAATTCACAATCAATTGATCAATTAAGTTACATAATAAGGAAAATGTAAATAATAGGTATAACAACCTCGAAAGTCTCCAGTAGTGGCCTTAGATGTGACGTCTAACCAGTGCCCATTGTCATACGAGCTTTGTAGCTATTATTATTACTCTTCTGTATATTTAATCATTTTGTGACTGTATATTAAATGCAGGAAACTAAAGATTATTATTATTATTTCTGATTATTTGTAAGGCACCACAAGACAGACAGACTGAATGGGTGGGTGGGGAAGAAGACTATCCAAAGGAGATTGGTGATTTGACAAAAAGGGGCAATTACACACATATACATATAGACTATGGAAATTTTAGCCAACTGTATTGTTACCGCTAACTGCTGAGCCATCCGTGTTGCCCATTATGCCTTTTAAAAACATTAATACTCAATACAAGCATACCAATACTGCAAACAATATGCTTTAAACGTATGGTACAATGATAAAAGTTAAGTGACAGAAATAAGCAAAGGGGAGGATAAAGGGACACACTGGAGGATAGATAGTGGGTGTCTGATACCATGTTCAGATTACCAATTTAGGGCACAGTCCTACTACCCCTGTTAATCTACTACCAAGGTTGAAAAAGGCCACCCAGGAATTACCCGGGAATACCGCTGCTTTTTAAATGACCAGGCCTAATGGGCACACCAGCCCTGAATGCAGGGAGAATGGTGTAAGTGAGGGGGTATAATATTTAATGCAGGCAGAGTTTGTGATTTGTAATGTGCAGAGAGATCATTGTAGGCATATTTATACGTACTTACAATATACTGCCATTGCATAATAAAGGCATGGGTGGGACAATATTTCCTTTCACCCAGTCCACTAGAATAGATATATAAGCTGGCCATTGATTGTGTTACCAGTTTACAGGAACATCTATAAGCAACTATACAATACTTGTTATCCAGTGTAACCAGAACCGAACCAGTGGACCTGGCAGTGACTGCATCACCGGCTCTGAGCAATAATAGGTGAAGCAAAGTAAGCCAGTAAGCCTTTCTAGACATCTACTTTAGGGTATAGTTTAAGATCAGTAAAAGATTAGAGTCTTTGTTTTTTGCTTATATACTTGGATAAATTCAACAAATACACTAACAAGCATTACTCATTTAATGTTTTTTGCCGTTTTGGAAATCTAAATATATTGGGCAGACTGGATGGGCCATGTGGCTCTTATCTGCCGTCACTTTCTATGTTTCTATGTTTCTATGTATGTATTGTTTTGTATGCTTGTAAATTAAATTAAGTGCTTCTAATTATTCTGAATCACTGATTATTTTTTATCTCTTGCAAACTGATATAGTCACAGGAAAATAATCTTCTTGTATCATCATTGTAATTATATAGTGTGGGTTAGAGAGATAAAGGATAGTTGATCATTTAAAAATGAAGTCAAATATTTGCTGTAAGTCTGCAATGCTATAAGACACACCATAGTTTAAATAGTATGTGATTTAATTCTTGTGTAGTAATTACATAGTTCTTTGCATATGTCAGCTACGTGATCTGACTCATAACCATGTGAATTACCACATAATAAACCCACGAAAACCCCAGCCATGATATTTGTATAAAAGTAAATATTTTTGCACAGTGGCCTTAGTGAAAGAAGTGAAAAATAACAATATATAACACTAAGAGGCCGATTCAATCCCGCGTGATGACAGGAAAAAGCGTGAAGTGTGCTTTTTCCCGTCTCTTATGGTACAGAAACATTTGCGTTTTTTAATACGCGGCTCAAAAAATTTAAATTTGATACGCTGATACTAACGGTGTTTGTTTTTTATTCAGCCAATATGAAAATACCTCATTATTTTTATTTTGGTTTAAGAGCAGCGCTGCTTTTGAAGTTTGTATTGATATAAGAATAAGACATTTCATATTTTCTGTATATCTGGAATTCCAAGTTTAGACTGCTTCACAAGAGTAATAATATATCAGTTTTCCAGCCTTAGAAGAGTTGATTTTTTTTTCCTTAGGTCCATAGATAGTGAGATACATACATAGCTGCTGAGATAGCTACTATAGAACCACCTGTGTGTACCTATAGTCCCTGTTCTTCTTGACTTATTATTTCTAGGAAATGGCTGGCTATGGAACCCCCCTTTATGAAGGACTGAAACACCATGGTCAACCGGACCCAACCCCATGAAAAGCATGTGTATGGCCAACTCTGTACCTTTCCTAGATTCTATAAAACTTGGGGGCCTTGACTGGATTCTATCCACTACTTGGGGATTGTCCCTTATTTGCCATAGATGGTGGGAACGCATATAGTGTCCTTATAACCATACGGGTCCCTGTAGATGTAGATGCCTGTAGATGTCGCTGACCTTTCTAGACACACCTTTCTAGAGTGCTCTGGCCATGTACCTGTGCTTGCATTACGTGCCTATTACTACCACTGTTGTACATACTAAATACAAAGAGACTGTTTGTGCTTAGTTCTATTTGTTCCTTCCTCCGCATTCTATTCTTTCCTTGTGCTGATCACCAACATTACAGATTAACCTTTCCCACCTGTCGTCAAGGCTCATCCCTATCTGTGTTAAAGTCTCATTACCCATTGTATTTGTCCCCATCTTGCAGAAATGCTAAATACGTCCACAAATATATGAACGCACAAGGTCTGAAGCTATCAGTATGTTCAGTGCGTCTCCAGTGTGAATCTGCAGATGGACGTTAAGCAATCTCGGCCTAGTTTGAAAAGCTTTTAGTACAATTTAAATGCAGCGTTTTTCTACTTCTTGTGACTGCGAGAATTCCTCCTTTTGTCTTAAATTAATTTGGAATCTGTGTACTACTCAGTGGAGCAGAAGCCAGCTTACATCCAAGCTGTCACAACTGCAGTATTAGGCAGGTTTGAGGGACATGGTATGAGAACGGTAATTGCCAATCTATTTCTTTATTCCTTTTGTAAGCCATTCCTGACAAATTAATCACCATCACAAGTTGGCTGTAGGAGAGAGGAAACCTACACGGCTGTAAAGAAAAATGAGGATTCTTTGTCCTTTGACAACCTAATCATTCAATCCACCCCATTAGGCCAGCTTAGGGAACTCTGAATTTCACTTGCCATTTAGAACCTCCCATAAATAAACTGCTCGCTCTTTGGCCTACAGCTTGGCTGATGTGATAAAGGTTATTGACTGCTGGCTAGATACCTCGTCAATCAATGAATTCACCTCACATCAAATGGATTAGTCATGATGAGAAGGAGCGCCATGAACAGGTTTACATGATCAGCCGAGATAACATGATAAAAGGAGATCCTGAAGAGTGATTTCAGAGTGACATGACTGAGGGCTTCCTGACTGCCCAGTAATTGGGACATGTCCCTGTCTGGACGTTGGAGAATAGACCAGTATTATAGACAAGTGTTATTAGCTCTTTGTAGTGTGTAAAACACAGGCAGGGAGACTGAAAATCAGGGATGTTGCCCATAGCAACCTATCAGATTCAAACTCACATTCTCCAGTATGTAACTTGAAACTGAGAGCTTGAATCGGATTGGCTGCTATGGGCAACATCCCTACTTTTCAATCTCCCTGCAATCTCCCACATAGCTTGATAAAGGGGAGCACATGGGGCGAGTGCCCTGGGTCCCCCTCTCTCCATTGCCTTTGAGAGTCCCTCATCTCTTGTAATCGCTCTCCCAGCCCACTCCAACCTCAGTGGAAGGGGGGTGATTACTGCAAGTCAAGGGGGGCTCCTGGCAGTGGGGGTATGATTGCAAATGGCGGGGATTTGCCCTTACTGGCGTTTATAGACCCTCCAACATGACCCATTCTAAATACAAACTACTCCTAACTTTACAAACTACTGAGTTTACACAGGTGTATATTGTAGGGGCCTGCATCTCAGCTTGTTGGGAATCGAGAGGGCAGATCAGTGATGATCATGAAAGAAGGGCATGGGACAGGAGGCAAGTATGTGGACTGGCGTTAATGAATGTGTTGTGGTATACTCTGTGTGTGTTGCTTGCTACTATCTGCTGTGTACTGTAGCAGGCAAAATGTGGAGGGGAATGACTGATACTTAACTCTTTGTGTACATGGGGGACAACAACAACACCATTAACAAATCTCCACCATCTGCTCTTTCTTACGCTTTAAATCACATTACCTACCTACTGCTGTTACTGGAGTTTTCTAAATGAAAACCCTGGGAAATATTTCTAACCACTCTAGATGATTCCATACAACCCAATTACCACCACACTGCACAATTCACACATTCATCTGACACATGCAATCGCCTATATCCTGTGAATAGGTTAGTTTTATAAGGAAACTCATTACCTGATGGGGTAGATGTGCACCTGCCATGTCTGTTGCACATCTATCAAACCAGTTGTCAAAGCTCAGCAATGATTTCACAGGAGAGGGTGCCTAATACCGTGCAGTCCTGTAATGTACAATGCTGTCACTTCATGTGTCCATGGCAAAAGGTGAGCACTTCTCCAGATCTGTCATTGGGGGTTTTATGTATTCTTTTTAGTGTACATTTTTATTTAAGTAATACTAGTTATAATAGGAATGCCTGTAAATATAAAGCCAAACATTACATTAATTTACATTAATCTAGACAGAATGCTAATCTGCATAACCCGATATTGTTGATAGGTCATCTATGAATGCAGATCTCTCTCAGTTAATGCCTTATTCACCTCCAGTAATTTGCTTGAAGTTTCTATTTGTTATTGCAGAGAAGGGAGGCTGTCTATGTTGTAATCATTAATAAAATGCAATATGACATATTATTTGGCAGAGGGAAACATTCCTATTATTGTAAATACTTTCCTAGCAACGCCTGGACAATTTTGGAGTTTCGGAAACATAATCTATTTGGTATAGTATTATCTAATACAGAAAAAAAAGTCTCGTGTCCTGCTAATCAGTGTAATGAAACAGTTATGTGAATGGGTGTTCTTGTACCTGTGCATATGATAGGTATATATAATAGAAATATTATACAAATACATGCAGGATCAACCACACCTCAAAGACATACCCCCGATCTGTCCTGGTCCCGCATTTGGGGGAATGTCCCACTTTCCCTCCCTCCTACCAGTTTGTCCGCGGCATGAAAAATGGGTGGGGTTTGAGTGGAGCTGGACGGGGTTAGTGCCGGGCAGGAGGCGGGGCATGTCTGCCCCCCCCTCTCAACGGCAAAAGTTGGGAGGTGTGTAAAGAGCCATTTAGATTTTCATCTCCAGTCTGATCAATGCTTTGTACAGTCTGATAATACATGTGTTAATGCTGCGTCATTAGCTTGGAAGGAATTTGTTAATAGTATAATTTGTCAGAAGTTTGTCTAAATTGCATTACATTCCGTACGGGTAGCATGAATATTTGTGCGTAACCCCAAAAACAATATAGGTCATATCAGACATCAAAATCAGAGAGGAGAGTTACACCTGGGTAAAACCATGTTGAATTGCAGGGGGGGTAAAATGAATGTTAGTGTTTGAATGCAGGGAGAATACTTTATGTTTGCATTTTGCGCACAGATACTGACCAGCATTACTGTTACACTTGTGCTAGGAATCATCATCTCTCAACTCTAGTACTGATTGCAACACATTAATTGTACCTTTCCTACAAAACCCCATGGTTTACCAAGGTGTCTGGTCCTATATGTGTATCCAACATCTGAAAATCACACTTATTAGTTTCCATCCCAAACAGAATTGCAGAGGACTGAACCTACGCTGTTTAGAAGGGGCAGAGTGTCTGCCCATTATTACAATCTATTCCATATCAGACACGTCAAATCACATCAGGCAGAAATTTGGTTTAAAGCCACCATCAAAGTCGCGCCTTCATGTGTTTTTTATTTATTGATACTCTGCCTCTTTATATTGCTATGACCCCTTGTTCACTGATATAGATGTAGTTAAACAATTTGAACTCTGTACTTCATTCAAGTAAATATTTGAAATTGCAATGATTTTATATGCCTGGGAGAATTAATTGTGCACTCGAACAGTTCATTAAAAAGAGCATCTTTGGACCCAGGATTTCATTTTCGAACAGATATGTCAAGTCTGATGTAGATAATGAGTGTGCATATTGGCAATGCTTCTGTCATCTCTAGTGAAGAGTCTAGTTTGTGAAATCTCCTAGCAGAAGTTCTTCCTTGGTCTGTGTAATTAGATGTCAGTTCATTTATTGAATGCTGGTAATCAGATTCAGTACCAGAAGACAAGCGCATTTGGCATTTTAGAAAAGCTGTAAACTCAACAGGTGAAATTGAGAGGAATCAATGTTTCATAAAAACATGAAGGGCTCCCGGGGATATTATACAGAGAAATCAACAGCTTATGCTACTTTCTGTTTTCAGCACCTGATTTATTTCTTAATTTTAAATCTCTAGCGACAAGAAATATTCCACTTTATTTACAAACCTTAATCTTATCTGCCGGCTGTTGCTTGCATTCTTTATTATCAAATATAATAAATGTATCTTGTGTTCAAAAGATGTTGTGCACAAGAAAGGAAGAGACGATATGAAATCAATGACTCATTTTATTTCTGCATACAAATCAGTGCGCTGCATAGAGGAAGTACATGGCATGCTACCTGTATGAACATGCTGGCAGCAAAAGCAATCAGGTGTCTGATACTGACCTGTGTAGAAGGAATAGTATATTGCATTGCTCTCACTGTAACCAACATGCCCATAACTCTTATACATTACATCCTAATTCGTTTGTTGCCTACTGGGCTTATATTTGTTTTGTTTTTTTTACCCTTTCTTCTTATCTAGTAGTGCCTTGTCTGTGTTATAATGCATATTAAATATGAATAGGTGTGTGTGTGTACTCCAGGAAAGCATCACTTGTAAATTCCCTGTGTGCTCAGCTCAGAGTAGATCAGCTCAGCGTATATATACAAGGCCAGTTTAAAAATGTGTCGCACAGTGCAATTAAGTGGTCCACATATAATGGACCACCACACACATCACTGGCCACGAAAATGGGTCTTTCATAATTTAGTTTTGAGCCCCAGGCCATGTGGCTCTCAATCCGACCCTATATAAAAATAAATAAATAAATATATATATATATATATATATATATATATATATACGTAAATTATCTTCACTACACCAAACAAAAGGCATACAATAGCTATCAACAAGCCTTCAATAATCAGAATTGAACTAGCTATGGCTACAGATATACAAATAAGCAGAAGTATGGTTTGTGCATTCAGCCTATTATGTATGTTTTAAACTATGCCCAATCGGTACAACACAGTAATAGTGAAGTCAATCAGTTGTATATCGCATATATGAGGTATACAAAAAAGTCTTCATAAAACTAAACATCAGATCAAAACATTTCTTATCTTTTAAAGTTGTTGAGTGATCCAAGGTGTATCTAAGGAATTTTAGAATTCCACCTGCATCCAAGAAATCATCTTAGATAGGTATCCTGGCTGTGATTTATTGTTTTGTGAAAACCAACAACACAGTTCACACATTTGAGGAGTAATTGTTCGGATCTTGACATGGGCATCAAGTCTGTATGTTGTACAATTCTCTTTTAGATTTATATATTATATTTGTTACACATTTACCTTATTACTTAGACTTTTTATTAAAAAAAAGCAAATAATCTGATGGCTTTATTCTCTTCAGGCGATTTATCAACTATTTCAAACATGGAAATGGCTTCAAACCAGTGAGATACTTTCCTAGGGTCACAGGACTATAACATTGCAACCTTAATGCATTGTAACTCAAATTGTGTAGTCTACTTACATGATTGCTGTTGTGGCCTCAAGCATGTAAGTCAGACTTATCAATCATGTAAGATTCGTGTTATAGAAAATTTGCTAAATGTTTTTAACAAAGGACGAATAAGCGAATGCTGAAACTGCTTAGTTAATAGTATGGTGACCCCCACTATGCAGCTTCTTTTACATATTGTGGAAGACCACTACCCCCATACGTAGGGAAATCTGCAAAGATAACGCTACCTTAAACTTTCTGGACTGTCGCTGCTTAAATGCAGAGCTGAATAGCTCATAAGTGTCTTCCTTCCCGCATTGCCCTACCACTAGAAGTATATGGCGGTCTGGATCTGATTAATCCATCTATAAGGTAGATAAATAGAATGCACGTTTATTCATTTACGCACTTAGGGTGAAATAATTGACATGGTTATTAATTTCTCTGATCACTTACACAATATTGCGCATGGCAGCATTGCGAAGCAGGGTGGTAAAGTAATGATGGTTAGCATTAAATAAGACTGTCAAGCACTGCCCTTTACAATACTGCAAATAATAGCATTGAATTGTGGGAGTTTGAATTCAGATTTCCACAATCATTGTACGAGAATCAGGGGCATCCTGAACATTAATAATAATAATAATACTGGGGATTTTACATTTGCAGCAATGCCCATGTTCAGCTTTGTTCCACATATATGGATTGGAGACTCCCAGTAGAGCAGGCTGCCATCCTGCTTTGGGCCCACAGTGGGAATTGATGACATTACTCCATCATCTATCATCAATCCCCATCCCCACTGTTCATTGCTGTTATTAACCAAACGTGAGCAGTTCAGCTCATCTCAGGATTTCATTAAATGGACAAAGGCATTCAAATAACTCTTTATATTAAGAAGCCAGTTTTGCTTAGAGGGAGTTTAAGAAATTGGATTTCTGTTTTTTAATACAGATAATACGTTAATGCAAAAAAACTGGATTTAAGAATTTGTAGTAAAAAAATGAGTATAACTATTGTTGGATAAGAATTGTTTTTACCGTACTGCTTGAATGTTATTTTTTGAAAAGATCCATTATACAGTTCAGCTTTGTATAACTGGCAGGGTGCATATCTGTACTACTGTATTACTTTTATTTGTGTGCTTTCTCAAGTAAAATACACTTTAATATGAATAGGGCTAATATAACTTCACTTATAAAACCCTCTCAATCATAGATGATCATTATCTATTATAACATCCTGTGATCATCCTATGTCTATGTGTCTCATACTGCGTGAGCTGCATGCTATGAATAGGTACTTTGGCTCTGTGACTTAGTTAAAAACAGTAAGATACATTAAGGAGCTTTGCAATGTACCTCGCCTGTGTGAGAAATGCTGGTTTACAGTCACACTCATTCATTCTGTGCTATTGCAAGCTAGAAATGTACATGGTAGGATATGACTATAATGTATGATTTACTATTAAACACTCTATTGATTTATTCCTGTACGAAAAGGGGCTAATATTAAGGGATGCAAATGTCATCATCTACATACCCCAGAACAGAGTAGTTTACAATAATCTGTAAATGGTGTTATTAAGCCCCACAGTACCTACAGATACCCTCCTGGTTTGGACCGCTGTTTCTGATGACCTCAAAACAACAGGGCTGTGTATAACAAGAATTCATTTATGAGTTGGTCATTTGAAAGAAACTTCCCCAACATAGAGAAGTCGGAGACCCAGAAAAAAATTCCCAGTGCCAACGTGTGAATATTGCCCAACCTTTATCCTAATCGTTGCCCAACCCTCCTCTTCCATTAACCTAACCCTCCCTTCCCCACAGCCTAACCATAACCTTCCATTACCCGTACCATCCATTCACCCACGGCCTAACCGTAACCTTCCATTACCCTAACACTCCCTTCCTCACAGCCTAACCATAACCTTTCATTAACCTAGCCATCCCTTCCCTGCAGCCTAAGCTTAAACGTCCTCTTCTCCGATCCAACCCATCCCCAAAGCCTAATTCCAACCTTTCCCTTCTCCAATCCATCAACTTCTTGCAGCTAACCCTAATATCCACTTCCATTCCTGAATACTGTTACTAATCGCTCTTTTTCCAGCAAAAGACGACCCTCCCATTGGGTACTGCACTGGGCCTTTCAGGTGCTATGTTGGATTGTGAAGCTTGAGGGAAGCGGCCAACTGACAATTAACTGTCAACATGACGAAATCTCCTACCACTTACAGAACATATGGATGTCTGAATCCTGTTCAACAGTACTGAACCGCATTCCAATCCACCTTATATTTATGTGGTTGGATTGTAAATCATTTGTATTCTATGCTTGTGTACATAGGCCGCAGGAACAGTCCACATGATTTAGAATAGTGGCTACTGATGTTTTGTACTGGGTGTTACAATGTACAACATAGGTGGGGATTGTACAGCTGGACGATCCAATGAGTGTAATGCTGTTGAATGTCACTGGTAGCTATGCTAGTGGTTCAACTGTTCAGTACTTGGATACAGTGGCGTCTCAATATGGAATCCCAGCTCCATCCTGCATTCTAAAGATCCAAATAGCACAATAACTCTTAGGGTATGGTCCACTGAGTAGAACAATCAGTATAAGTATCAATCGTAATACCAGCATTGAATATATATTTGTGTAATTATTTTAATCTGGAAAAGGTTTAAGTTTAATATTGTTATAGAACATCCCATCTACAGATTGTAATTTAAATGTGATTAAAGGTTTGCTTTCAAAATTTTAATAATAGCATTTTATTAAAACAATTGACTGGGACTAATAAGTACAATGTATTCAAGTGATTCATTTCTCTTCATATGAACCTTTTTAGTAGACATTGGATTATTACCATTATTTCATTACTGGCATGGAAATATGAAATTATAGCTCAACCTATCTGTATAATTAGCTATTTCATTTTCAGTTTGATTAAATCTTATGTGACCTTATTCATTATATTGATACTTGTTAACGAATAACAGCAATTGTTAGTTATACAACGTGTTTAATAACCACAAAACTGTTTTAGAGTTTAGAGGAACAAAAAAAGAATAGTAGGTAGAAAGTTATGCAAAACCATCATGATTTGCAAGTGAGGCAAATTCATATGTAATAGTTATAAATGTATATGTAGTGTATGTATATGTAATCAGGGCTCGAAGTGGGGGTGCATACGGGGTATGCCATACCGGAACTTATCTCACTGATGTAAATGAAATACTACAAATCTCCATTGACTTCTATTATATTCAGTGGTTCGATACCGCCACTTCTAAATGTCCATACCACCACTTCTAAATTTCCACTTTGACCACTGTATGTAATAATTTCATATGTAATAGAATTTCATATTTAAAGTCTAAATAACTGTGAAAGTAACAATAGTCAGTATCTGTGTGCAATAAGAAATGCAAAGTATTCTCTGTCCATGCAGAGAATAAAAGTAAAATGGCCCCTTATGAAATTCAACATGTTTTTCCCAGGAGTAACTATCCACCAGATTTACTCTTATTTCAAACTATGGGTTAGGTGATGGATGTGTAACAGTTTGTAATCCATTTTTTAGAAACATACTTTTTTATGCTGATGTGACACTTTACAATGTTTCTAAAATACCACCATGGTAAGACCATACACAGAGTATACATTTCCCAGGAGTCATATGACATGGGAGAAGATGGGCGGGTGCCCCGCTTACTTTACCTTTGCTTGTCTAATGACTACTCGGCACTACTGTGGGCAAATTTTGACTCGTGACTCCCACTTCCTGGGGTTCTTCAGGCTGTCCCACTCCTGTCAGTCATTGTCATTGTCCTGCAACATTGGATCAGGTCGCCCCCCTCCTTGGGTGAGGTTAAGAGTCTTCTATTGAATACTTTATATATGGAACAAAGGGCTCTATTGCCTGACATCGAGGCGGGCATTTAGCTCTTATAAGAAATGGGGTATCTTCATTGATTGCCTGCCCATCTCCCAATGTACCCATATCCTCAAGCTCTTTGAGTCGACAACTTGGTTCCTACTTCGCTGGTCTAGGACCACACACAACTACCTAACTCTCGATTTCCTGACACGGTGGGCCCTTACTCCCTTTTCCCCTTATTTTATAAATATATATAAACTATATAATTTTATAATATTATAACATGATAAGCCACCCCACAGCACCCCTATCACTGGGCACTGGGCTCAACAGAACAGACTCCAATATGTTTCTTTATTTCTAGGCTATAATAATACCCAGAAGCCGACATCCAAAGAAAGATATTTAAGGTAGAAAACCTGCAGTTTTGTTCTCTTTAAACCACCACCACCACAACTCTTATAGTAAATGTAAAGATTATTCAAATTGCCTACTGAGTAAATTGAGTTTTGTTGACACATATTTATCCTGTTACTTTGTGTGTGTACGTATGCTGATTCTCAAATCATAAACACTGCTCTTCTGGTCATAGCACTTTTTTTTCCAGTTCATTGTTAAATGTATTTCTCATGCCATGTCAACCTTTGCATTTATTAATTTGTCCAAGACAAGCATTTTAATGAAGTGTCTCACTTTGCACACGCAGTTCTTACAAATGACTTAATTCTCATTGATCTAATCTGGATTGTATGAGTATGTCGATGACCAAATGTAGCATAGGAATAGGAAAAATAGGATACAATCAATCAGACAAGATAGGACAGCCCATGGATTTATAGCTCAATATCTACCTGCGTTGTTGACCTTTTGTATGGTTGAGTAATGTTAAGGAGAGCAAACTGGGTAACTTATAAATCATATGCCGATAGCCAAGAAAAATCAATTCCACATTTATGAAATAGGAAAACAAAAAATCCAGCAAATACTGTACCTGAATTCATTAATGTTCTGGCTTTTCTGTAACAAGTGATGCAAATACAGCACATTCAGATAATAAATATGGAGCTAGATATTTATATATATTTTCAAGTCTTAATCCCTTTTTAAGTACATTGTTATATTACAATGCAATCATTTTCTCAGAGGAAGCATTCCACATTTCTATATTTTATTTTTACATTTCAAAACGTGTAAAGATAAAGTTGAAACCTTTTTTTCTCTAAGCCGTATTGAAATTTACATATTATATTTTAATCTCTTCTTTGGGATCTCAGTCTATAGTTTGTTATTTTACTAAAGCGACATAGCAAAACAATAGTATACAGACTATAAATATGTAGATATGAAACAGTGCGTCTTATACTGATGTACTAGGGGTTGGGCTAAGCTGCGAATGAAGTTCATCTTGGCAAAATGAATATAGGAGTACATCCAGCTTTACTCACCATAGCTGTCTTCCGCATGTACCCGTGTGCCAGATGTGCAAGAGTGAATTACCTGGCATATGGAACATCATTACGCCCTGGCCGGACCTGTCCCCCTCCCGCCACCTAAATTACTATAGGTGGATGGGGATTTTTATTTTATTTTATTTGGTTCTAATAAGTAAAGGTGGTCCTGGTAATTTAAGCTGTGCTTCTCTGGTTGTTGACATTACCTTGTATTATATTTTTATATATAGTTTCTTTTAATAATGGATAGTATCCCCTTTGTTTATAAGTTTTGTTTTTAAACTGGTCGGCAATGTGTTTTAGAAGGGCGTATTGTAAGGTGACTTATGTTTTTAAGGTTGTGCTTTTTCTGTGAAATGCAATATATAACATGCACTATAACCTTGTATGCTCAACTTTGAAACATTTACAAATGCATTTAATAAGTGCATTGCTCCCAACAAGGAGATATTAAATTGTCAACCTGGTTCCCAGTTTTACAGCCTTAATTTATTAGTTCCTATGTAGTGTACTGGTGAGAAACGATGAATGCAATAGAAATGCTTAAAATATCTTACATTAATCCCAGTCTCAAAGGAGGGATCCTATAAAATAATGTATTTCCTGAGTAAACTGATTTTAAGCAGCAAGATGTTATATTCTCCCTCCTAATGTTTTGCAGCCCTCTCTCCTAGCCTAGGGAATAGAAATAGTAACTTTAACCGACAACAGTTTGCGCTAATATGCATTCTATTTAAGCTATTTCCCCTGATTCCCATACCATGCTGAGTAGGCCCAATATATATATATATATATATATATATATATATATATATATATTTATGTTATTTATTTTTCTTTTTACATTTGTTTGCATAAATTGTGTGAGTTTCAATGAAATACTTGGCCAGGGCAAAGCATTATAACAATAACGGGAGACAAATCACAGGGTTCTTTTTACATTTTTATATGACATTGGGGATTGCTTTGATTTCTATATCTATTTTGTACCTTAAACAATTGTTAATTCTGTAGTATCAAATGTACAAAATGTCAGGAAACTTTCACAGGTGAAACTTTCAATAATTAGTATAATGAAGATACTTTATCAGCCTTTGGTTTATTTCATATATGCTTGGCATATACCATAGTGGCAAACAAGAGCATTGTTTATAATATATTGCCAACTATGAAACAAACTATATAATTTGTAATGTTCCAGTATGTTAGGCTAGATCAGTATACGGTAAGTTACCAGATTATTAGTTATTTATTTACTTATTTTTTAATATCACTTACTCGCATTACCTGCATATAGGGGCTGATGCAGAGTTGGCAAGTAAGGGTAAAACAGATGCAAGCATAGACCAAAACATTGAACTGCATGGAAAGGCAAATATAAACTATGACAGAATTAGAATTATAGCTTTGTAGTATGTGAGTTCTTTGTAGAAAAGCAATGTTCTTTTCTGCATGCAGTAACATTAAAATTCACATGCACCCCTCACATTGCAACATGGTTTTGCTTAGGACTACCATTTCACCTAAAAAAAAAAGTGCAACTCTGGATCAGCCCCATAGTCCCTATATGAGGGTTCTCTTACACTTTTCCAGGTGGCACTGGCTGGGGTAGACTGCTGCTCTGAACTGAGGACATATACCTTCAGCCAATCAATAATACATATATAATGTGTGCACTGGAGAGTAAAAGGCAGTGATGCCGTCCATTGTGACATGTCAATGCTTCTGTTTGGAAAATGTCACAATTGGTTTATTGGAAATGTTAGTAGCAGTAAAAAGAGATAGTGGCCTAATCTAGTAGAAGTATAAAGGTCATAGGGCCCTGTATCCATTACCTAAAAAGTTCTTAATGTCACTCCAAAGGGTTCTGGTTAAAGCCCTGGTTAATTGCGCCATACATTTATATGCACACTGTTCAATAATGGATATCAGTACACAGCAAAAACAATGCATTCATTTCAGCTTTTCAAGAAATGGGAAATAATTTTTACTATAGACAAGTAATGTGATTGTTGGTATGTTTTTTATTTTTTGTCGTTTTTACTTTTATTTCTTAAGCATACCTGTTTTTCCAAACCATTTAATTTTATACTTATTATAAGAAAATATGAAATGAGAGTTATGCCTGGGTAAAACCATGATGAATTGCAGGGGAGGTAAATTCCATCTGCTGAAAACAGTATTACAGGTGAGAGATGATGTTTCCTAGACCAAGTCTAATAACAGTGTAACACAGGGGCAGGCTGGCAAATTTTGGCCTGGGGTGCAAGCCCACAGCAGTGGCCCATAAGTAACAGCCGGCCCTGGTGTAACAGTAACACTGGACAGTATCTGTGTGCAAATTGCAAAAATCAAGTATTCTCCCTGCATGCACACACTGACATTCATTTTACCTCCCCTGCAATTCAACATGGTTTTATCTGGGTGTAACTTTACTCGCTTAACAGATTTTCAAATCTGGAGGTGATCCAAAGAGCTTAAGCTCCATCCGCTTTGTATCCAGGCATGTTTTACATTTATTCAACACTATACAAATTAAATAATATATATCTTAATTTTTTTTTATGAATTGCACTAAATCTAAGTATAGGGGAGATTTTTTTCTAAAAATAATTTATCATGATCTGATTATTGATGACCAGTGTGATAAATAAATATATGTATATATGTGTATATATATATATATATATATATATATATATATATATATATCGTGCACAACATACCGTCACTCCTCAATACTCCATATACTTGCTCGGGTGCAGACTTCCACATGTATCTGTAAATAACGTTGTATGGATGAAGGAAGGCACTCACAAGACTTGAATGGTGGATCAATCTCAGACTTTAACTTTATTTCTTCACATAAACAACTCCAACGTTTCAATCACCCGCTTGGTGATTTTCCTCAGGGATACTTAACATACACAAACTTACGGTAAGTTTGTGTATGTTAAGTATCCCTGAGGAAAATCACCAAGCGGGTGATTGAAACGTTGGAGTTGTTTATGTGAAGAAATAAAGTTAAAGTCTGAGATTGATCCACCATTCAAGTCTTGTGAGTGCCTTCCTTCATCCATACAACGTTATTTATATATATATATATATATATATATATATATAGTTTGTGATATAATAAAGACAGGAAGACAGTTTACAAAGTCTTGTTTAAATGTACTCTTCTCACCAAACTATTTCATCTGATTAAAGCATTAGCATGCCATTATATTCAGATTATCTGCTGGTGTTTCTGGACCCTTTTTAAATAGAAGCATTTTATGCTTGTGTCTTTAATCAAACGGATATTTGCAATAGGATAAAATATAATTGTTTTGCTGTTTATAGTTGTGAAAGACAGCTGCACAGATTGAATCACGCCTGGGGGAACGTCTGCTCTGACTTCTATGCACCATTATTCAGTAAAAGCTCTCATTCTCCCTTTTGATTTTTTCTTTTCTACAGAACTTTTCGTTTCAGCTATAGTATATATGGAATTCATTCCCAGTTCTACACAATATGTTTTGGGCCTGAAAAATGAATTGTTTCTGGTGATAATGAATACCTACAGATAATGTACTGTCCATGTTAGTAACTAAAAGTAACTAAAACCTTGTTCACACAAAGGCCTATTAATGAACTGCCCGGGTAGTGCACTTGTGTGAACAAGGCCGGCATTACTACCCGGGCAAAGTATCTCCCTGTCCGAACGGCGCCTGCCCGGTTAATGTTACCCAGACAGGCACCATAAATTCTAATAAAAAGCTTTATTTATTATATCATTTATTAGGTTTATTACTGTTATTATTCTTTAATATTTTTGTTATTTTATAAATACAATTTTTAAATGGTTGTTATTATTAATTTTTATATTATTTTTTTGTATTTTTTTCATCACATTTTCCTGTCAATCACGGCTCTATGATGATAATTACACTCATGTTTCACCTTACTACCCTGGTTCAGTGTGAACGGTGTTGATCAGGGTAGTTTGTGAATTACCAGGGTAATTCAGCAATGTTATACTCCGTTCACACAGAGGGCTATTACCCAGGTAATTCAGTCAACTTCCTGGTTGACTGAATACCCGGGTAGTGTGCTCAGTGTGAACAGCGCTAAAATTACTACTAACTACCCTGGTTCAGTGTGAACGATGTTGACCAGGGTAGTTTGTGAATTACCATGGTAGTTTGTGAATTACCAGTGTATTTAGTGAATTACCAGGGTAATTCAGCACTGTGAACAGGGTTAATTACCAGGGTAATTCCAATCCAAAGCTGACAACCCTGCTCGTTAAAAACAGATTTACCAGGGTAGTCTATGTGAACGGGTAGATCAGTGTTTAAAGTTAAGGTATCCTGCTGGAGATTTAAGTGTCCAGAAGCCTCGTACGAGTTAGGAAATAGAGTGAACTTCCCTTTCTCTCCTTCTTCTCACACACAGGGACAGACCTGCATGCCAGCATACAGTAGATGATCACAATCTCCCTGATACTCATTTGCAAAAGTTGGCAATCATACTCTATACAGCCGCAGGTTTTGCCAGTCCTACAATCATTTTAAATACTTGAGTTGTATAGGAACTAATGAACATATCTCCTCCTGCAGAGCCTTGTGTAGTGAATTTTAGCATAGTTTGCACTGAAATGCATAAATGATTGCTGCAGACTGCCTTTCAGCAGAATATAGATGAGCCGTTTAATTGATTCTAGCATTAATAAAATTAATTGGCTGATATGATTTTAAAACAAGCTATTAATCCTATGTCACTGGCAATAATATAAACAGATTTAAAAGTAATATTTTAATTGGAAATGACTGGATACACCCATATATAGCGGATATGTTCCACGTTTTATTTGTGAATTATCTATAGCAGGAAAAGCCATTGCTGACTTCTAATGATGTTTAGCTTTAGCCTTAAACAGGTTATCACAATGCAGACAGCATATTGAAATAAGCTACTGTAGAACTCCATACTACGCAGAAACTTTTTACTGCCCTAAAATAATTACAGTTCACTGAATTATTATGTACAGAGTTTTTACTTGACTTTTGGAGAGACTTAGAGCCAATTAATACTGACTTCTTATTGACCTCTGCTAATGTGTTGAGGCTGACACAATTATGTTTGTCATATTTTGTAAATAACTATGCTGCTGAATTGAATAAGCAATTGACGGCAATAACTATAAGCAGGTAATGTAAGCAGAGTTCATAGTGTTGTGTTTTTTGTGTGTGTGTTTGTTGAGTGGTTTTTTCTTTCATGAAAGTGTTTAATGTTATGTTGGTAAAATTCATTTTAATACTATATAATGCTGTGTTCAGATTACCACCTAGCAAAAACAAGTTTTTTCATTAGCCGGGTATTTGTCGGGGCTGACACCATTCACAATGTTTTGTCCCATTCAGATGGCATAGTTGACCCAGTATTTTGGTGAATTTCCCAGGTCAACACTATTCACACTGAACCTGTATTTATAAAAACTGTCAGTCATAGGAGCTGTAACATAGTAGTTGAGGTTAAAAAAGGACATGTGTCCATCAAGTTCAACATATTTTGCAAAACAAATTTTATAATTGCCTGAAAACCCGGGTATTTGGTGATAATCTGAACAGGTTATATTTTACCTCCTGTTTCCCTCAGTCATTCAGGGAGATGAAAAATGTAAAAATATTTAGGTGCTCATCTCAGCAAGACAAATATAAAAGTATAACCAATAGCCTATTTACAGTGTACTAGGAAACTATTGCTATAAATGTACTCCATCTATAGGAAATTTTTGACAGAATCCGCCAGGTGTTCCATCTATATTTCTTCATAGATACTTTGGGCATATAGTATCTGATATATGTCTATATACATGTACAGTAAGATATTTCCTTCCTGAGAGGAAACCATCCCATCTGCAGTGTGACTGTCCCGCCAACCTTCCAGTTTATCCTAAGGAGCGGAGTAAACTAGAAGCAATGGGGGATTTAGTTTCTTTCTTTCATTACTGTTTTAATTTTTGACTAGTCCTTGTGTAAAAAGTCTGGGTCTGGTTTAGGCAGGAGTAGGGTAGAGTATGGAGGGCCAGGGGTTGCATTTAGGCAGAACCAGGGGTGAAGTTTGGTTGGCCAGGGTTTATATGTCTTATATGCAGGGTTTATATGATATCCTGCTCTGGCCATAGCAAAAGAAGGATTGTGGTAGAGGTATCCATTTCATGCATAAGAAGATCTTTCTTTACATAGAAAATCCATATTTTCCTGGTAAAATGTCACATTTATATTCAAATTATTGTTTCAATTTGTAGTGTTCAATATACTTTTTATTTTTCAAAAATTGTTACTTAAATATTTAAGTATTGTCTTAGCAATACAGTACAGTTCAGTGTATGCCTGGCTGAAGTGTGAAAATGCCATATTGAAATTAATGAAATCTAAATAAGTATGATAATGCGTCTCTTGCCAACAAATTAAACGAGTACAGCTCTTTTTGCAGTCTGTTAATGAATGACTCCATCCGTCTTCGTGTTTTACTTAATGATATGTTTCGCGCCTGTAACAGTAGGCTGAAATCAGATGCAATATAAATAACTCAATTTTTTATGTTCATGGCTGGGATTCCACAGTTCACTTGGCTCCTCGTTGGATCTGTGTTGGAAAGGTTGCAGCGAGCTGATATCTGGTGCTGTATAATCATTGCCAGAGACTGTAATGGCTCTGCCATGGCATAAAAGGCTTTATTTTCCATTAAAGATGTAAACAGCATAGTTGGGGCTTTTAAATTAAATTGTGTCATTGGCAAAGGTTCTCTTGTAACATATCAGTTGTGCCCACAATAAGTCATATTTACTGCAGGGTGCTTTCAAGAATGATATCAGCACTCTGTTTGACGTATTTTCATAGCTCTGTGATATTGGAATTCTACCATCTTTGTAGAGTTTTGCATGATATCTCTGCCAGCACCTTATGGCTTGTGATCCTCTGACTTCTTGCCTCCCGTTACCTCTGGAGTATGCTGGAGAAATACCTGATGTGTAGACTGTGATTGGTGTTATTACGGTACGTGTGTGTGTGTATATAAATATATATATATATATATATATATATATATATATATATATATATATATATATTTATCACATAGATATAGAACATAATCTTACAAGGGTAATTTTCTTGGGAATTATGCTCAATCTTAGTTACTGTATAAGAGAAATGTTCTCCAGGGTTGCCAACTGGCAACATGGAGGTGGGTCTTATGGAGGTGGAGGTGGGATTTATGCAAATCACACACTAAGCCTTGCCCACTATTCCCGCATGCACTTACTATGGATAGGTGGTGCTTGCTGTCATCAAGCCCCATCCATTCTTTGTAAAGATCGGGATTGGCTGCATTTCCTCAGTCCAGATCCCAAATAATTTGCTGAATCTCCTGGGAAATCTAGATCCTGGATTATTTACATAACCCTGTTCTGCACACACTGAACCTCCTCCATGCTGATCCTACCAAGAGATTGGGACATTATACACACTAAAGAATGTGGACAACATTGTGAGCTCCCCATCCAATCAAATGATCACAGACAATTCTGCAGCACGTTTGGGCATAAGATGTCTGCACTATAGTCAGCAGAACAACCACCAGCATGTACCCAGCTTCAGACGAGCCTCTATGTTCCAACTGACATTGTGCATTGGTCAAATGAGCTCGGCCATGTAAGCTCTGCTCTTTTCAGGGGATTACAGCCCATGGATATTGGTGTTTGTTATTGATCTGACAATATCATACTTTTTTGGGAAATTGTCCATACTAAATGATTGGAGGAGAACATTCAGGAAGTCTGACATCTGACATCCTCATAATAATAATAATTTGCCTCAAAGAACAGAAGAAGAAAGCATATCTTTACATTTCATTGATTCAGGAAATCAGATGAATTTCATGGATCGATCATTCAGTGTCATTTTCAACTTAAAACCTGTTCCTTACGTTCCTTGTTATTTCATTACATGTAAGAAATCAATTGTTACATGAATTGTTAACACATGATGGCAGATACATGAGATTGATTTGGGTGATGCAGTTATGGTTTATTAAATCATTGACACATTTCAGTATTTGCAAACAGGTTATATGAAACGCCTGGGATCTTGTAATCATCATTTTCTAGTTATTGAGTGGCACAATTTTCTGCATTTCTTTTCTTTCTAGAATGCATTGATGAACTAAAGATGAACTAAAAATAATTATCTACATAGAAGAGTTTTTTGCATGCAATGGCACCCCCTGCCTGAGTCTGCATTTCACTTGATAATAGTGCAGCTCAAATAGTGTGTAATATCAAATCATGTGTAGCTCCTATACAAGACATAAAATTGTGCTTCTAAGTAACTCTAGGAACAAAGCATCACATTGATAAAAAACATTCTGCGGCACCCTGTTGAGAGCATCGCGGCACCTCAGGGATCCTAGTCGCACAGTTGGGGACCACTGCCATACAGTGTTGTACCTATGATGTGGATGTGTTTGTGTTTTGGTTACAAATAACAAAATTTTGGTCCTGGGTGCTGTCTAGGGCACCAAACTTGTTAGTGCAACCCGGAGGTGCTCAGGCACCTTAATGCTGGTAACTATTGTGGAACACACAAGTTGCTCCCTCACAGCGACTGCGGTGGCTTGTGTGTACAATGCTTTCTTTTGCATCTTAATCAATCAGCTGTCTAGATGAAGACAGCTGAGCAGATAAAGTAATGAAACTTTACTTTATGACTGTTGATTCCCTGTGTCTTTGTAGAAGTAGTAGTAAGCAATGCTAAGAGTGTTGGGATAAACCTTTACCTTGGGTGTTTAGAGTCCTTGCACTGACCCTATATAAGGAATAAATGCCATACATGTTTTAAAGGACTCCAATTTTATATACTAAAATGAATCCATTATAAAGGGACCGTCATGGGCTGCATTGATGCCTTGTGAGTACAGTAGATTTTCATTTTAATTATTAACATTACAATCTTCGTAAATATACTGCCTTCTTCAAATAATCCACCAAGATCAGGCAGGATTTGCATCTGTGAGACAGGAATGCTAAGACTGCAGCAAAATGCAGGTTCATTTACATTTTCAATAAGCAAAAGGCCGATTTCAATCCTCCTGTACAAGAACGAAAGCTTTGCATTGGGCAGGCTGGAATACAACGAAAAATCCAGATAAAATACCAGGGTCCTATTAGGAAGCGCAAACCCAGAGTGCAAAAATATATAGTATTTATAATGCATAGTATAAGCAGTTACAGCTCATGTATACTATTAAATCATTCAACCATTCCTTTTCTAATATAGTAATTTTATACAATGTACCAAGGGACCCTCCTTGCCTGTAGCCCATGCATTATGACGACAGACTGTTAACTTTAAGTTATATTCTGCCAAAAGGCATCTTACAGCTCATTGACTCGAATGGGCTCTTTAAAGTATCTTTTTAGAAAGAGTCTTGTAAGGAACGGTAAATATATATTTAAGTTTTATACAATAAATATCTTTTAAATGTTTTTATACTAAGGAAAGTGTTATTTTACAAATAGAATCTTATTGTGCCTTACGTGCAAAATTATTTAGTAGTAGAACACATTTAAAATAATAAAAATAATAATAATGAGTAATGTTATTGAAAGCAAACAAGACTGTTAATAAACCCTCAAATAGTGTTTTCTGATTGCTATCCTTCAGGTCTATTGATGTCAAGGTTGGTATTAGCTGATACTTGTACAGCAGCTGTTTATGATGAATAGACTGTCCTATAAAGAGCTAAAAATATTCTTCATCAGGAGAACGATTTGCTAAACTGATGAAATTACTAAACTATGGTGAAAAAAAAAACTACCCCTAGTTAGAATAGAGGCCCGCCACCCTTCCCCTTCCATGGACCAACAACCTATGACCTTGCTCCTCCTTCCTTCTCACATCTTCCCTTACCTCTGCTTAATCCCTGATTTACCCTTATCCATCATAGTTTGGTTAGAGTTATATAGAGATATCAAATCAATCCTACTAAACATTAACTTAAGAGAAATCAGGCATTATATTACTATCCATTTTATGGAGATTTCCACTTTGTTGCTTAACTTTTATATATCCTACAAACATTCAAAAGACAAGATTAATTAGTGTTTCACAACAAGCTTTCAGTATAAAGGGGGTATAAATTAAAGGTACAGAATGTCCATCATCATACATAATGGAAAATCTATATGGAACATGGAGAAGAGGGCTTTAATAATTCCTGTGGCGATACAGTAGTGTCACTTCAAAAAGTGGATTATTGCTTATTTTTCCTAACTTAGAGATAAGAGGTCCTGGCAGGAAACTAAACCTACTAAAACAGTTAATGTCACATTAGCATAACATTAATCAGTACAGAGCTTCTTAATAATAGCATGCAAATCATGTAAGCCATTGTTTATTAATATTTTATATACTGTAGTATCATAAGTATTATGTTTTTAATGTATAATTTCTATATATATACAAAGTATATAAATGAACAATCATTCTGAGGAGATCAAAGTTGTGATGATCAGATATTTATATAATGTATTGTAATATGCTGCCTAATGTGTAATATGACACAGAGAGAACATAGCTGTGTCCAAGTGGACGCGTACCAATATGTTTCACTACAAAAGGGGGCATGACATCAAGGGTTTGGGAGATCTACAGGAACATTATCGAGAACAAATAACATACAGTTACAATTTGTAGACCTGTGAACATGATCTCATATAAATTATAATATGATATATTAGAACAATTGACAGATACTATATTAGATGATAAACCCTTCAAAGTCAAATAAATGAAACCTGTGCGAAAGAAAATCCAGGAATGTTCCATTCACTTGATCCATGTAGCTGGCCTCTAGCTTTAACAATTCAGCTTTTCTTACTTTGTAGTATTACTCCGTAGACCAGTGATTCCTAAACTTTCTTAGTTGAGGCACCCTTAGGGTCTCCATTTTTCAAGGCACCTCTAAGACATAATAATTTCTAATTTTTAACTTTTTGAGTCAGAATAGTGTAATAACTGTTTAAGTAAAGACAAAAATACTTCAGGTTGACATCAAATCTTGTTTAGTTCCTGTATGAGATTGTGCTTCTAAGTAACACTATCAACATAGCACCACGTTGGAAACAACATTCCGNGGCANNCCAATGAGAGCGTCGCGGCACCCCAGGGAGCCTAGGCACACAGTTTGGGAACCACTGCCCTAGACATTGGTGGCTAAACCTGTGCTGCCCTTGGTCATGCTGCCGTTAGTCATAACGTGTATGCCCCTAACCTATCATTTTGAATTGATTGGGAAACTGAGACTGAACAGCAATCAGCCACGCTACTAATAGCTTA
>JABWIB010000026.1:55015-74732 GCA_016617825.1 Platyplectrum ornatum | reverse complement strand
AAAAATGCGCATTGCGTGCCCGGGAGCGCTTAGCGCCTTGCATCCTGCTTTTAGCGTCTTGCGTCCTGCTTTTTCCGTCTTGCGTCTGTTTTTTTTTTTTCTTTAAATTTACAGAACTGATTTAAATGGCATGCTCTTGGACTTAGAAAACCGCAATGTCTGCGGTGATCCCCCAGACCATCATGGGCCTTGCTGGAGGTAAGTATTTGTAAATCCTGCGATCAATGTAGCCAGGCTCAAAGCACGTGATCAGGAGAAATATTAGTAAATGGAGCCCTTAGTCCTTTGTTGTCCTTGGATCTTTCTTATCTAATACAGCCTTGCATTGCTAGTGTATATCATCAAATAATCTACTGGTACACCTGGGAACGGCCACCAGGGGCTGCAAACTACAGGGTGCCTGGTGCAAAACCTGATCTAACCACCAGAGGGCCCAGTTATGTATCGTGCCTTAGTGTGTGGTTTTCCCATAACCGTATACAGTTTTCCCTATTCACGAGAGCATTTAGCCTTTTACTTCCTTACAAATAAATGTCTATAATAATCCCGTGTTCTAATCAAATAATATTTCAAACCCCCTGCAGCTCTATCCAAATAACGGTTTCTTTACTTACTCAGGAAATCAGTTTCCGAGGCTTTATGTTTTTAACAACTTTATTTAGTGCAGTAAATACTGGGTCATAATGTCCCATCTGTTTAACCCACAAAAAGTAATGCCACTGAGACTGATAGTCGTAAAAACCCCTTTAGCTGTATTTTTCTACAAATATTCCATCAGAACTTTCAAGTCTGGGTCAGAGAGAGTGAGAGAATAATTATGTCTGGAAGGTATCGCAGCTCCTGGCAGAAGTTCAATGGGACAATCATAAGTTCAACCTGCAAGGATTTATGTACAGTCTGATATAAAGTGCAGTTATTTACAATACAGTACATCAACCTCACATGGACCTTTCTCAAGAGATTTGTGTATAGTTCCTCTGAGTTCATAATATTGTGTTTCTATTATTGTATCCATTTTGTAGCTGTTTATCCGTTTATATATTCAGCCAAAAAAGGCGTACCGGACCACCCCCCTATTAGTCAAACAACCGGGTGTGGCTTCATATAATATAAACTTCTGTATTTTCTTTAAAGTTATGATGTTTATAAACTGTTGGGGCTTACATGTGGCTTACAAATTTTTTTTTTTAAATATATTAAGGTGCAAATAGGACTGTATAACATGCTCTATCATAAGTCCACCTACTTATGTAAGCCTAGCCTTCAATACTGCTATTGGTATTAATTTGAAAGAACTTTGTCATTAGGAAATCATGTTTTCAGAGAAAAGAGTTTATACACCCTGATCACAAAAAGTGCCGGATTGCTGGTATTGTATAATATGCTGGTGTTTTTATTTTGTGTTACAGGGAAAGATCAGTTATGTAATGGGCAGGAAGTTAATCCTTTGCTGAGTATAGTATGTTTCTCTCTGATAGAATAAAGCAATTTTCCTTCTGTATTAAAGTAATAGGATTGCATTATTGCCTGCATTGTTCACTCTCTTTGTTCTAACCATCTTTTGTTTGCATTCAGTAGCCTTGCTACTGGTTTGCAGGACCCTGCCGGGAGCATGCCTGAACTAACTTAGACGCCATTATTGACGTTTAAGTGAGTTTAAATAGGCCCAAGGGCCTCCCATGCTGACGTTTAGACGTTGTGACGTCATAACATCACAACGTCCTGGCATCACTTTGTGGGGGGAGGCGTTAGTTTGTGAGTCCCGGGCCTGGGTGATCATGCGGCTGATGGAGGAAGAGCTAAACTTCTGGACCCGACTGATGGAGGAAGAGGCTTTGTTCGGGACCCTAAACCCTTAAGATCTTACCTGGGTGAGTCGTCCAGATCCAGGTCCCTGTTCGCCACACAACTTCCGCACTCAGAGGGTGGTTTCTGTTGCAGTGCACATGTATGTGCCAGATGTGATCTTCTGGATTCTCTAGCATACAGATAATGTTCCGTATGCTAGGGGATTCGTCCACCTAAATTATGCTACGTGGGAAGGGGGGTATATTTAAATTTTACAGTAGGGGTCAGGGTTAGGAGAAGTCCGCGCACCTGCTGATGCGCACAAGTCTCTTAAGGCAGGTAGTCTGACAAGTAGTTTACTTCCCTCTCGCGATCAGAGATCTCCAAGAATGGAGCGCTGGATCCGGTCCGTTATGCCTAAATATCAGGAATGCAGAGAGATGAGTTAATCATAAATTAGGAAAATTACAGGGTTGTCGACCTTAATTTCTCCTTCCCAGGAAAAACCAAGAGTCAAGGGGAGTGGGACAGAAGGCATGATGTTAAACACCATACATTTGCTATGAATGGGCGGGCATCCCTGCCCATTCATAGTACTTACTGGAACTGAGGTAGTGATTTACAGTAAAATCACTGCCTCAGTTCAAGTTCAGGGAGATCTCTCTGGATACCGGGAGAATTTAGGGGAATGTCCCAACCCTGGAAATAAACAAAATGAATTAATCCATCAATCAACCAGGTATAGTTAGTATAGTAGATTAGAACTGAAATATCAGAATGAAAACTTTCTCCTGAATTTATTATTATCATTATTCTTATATTATTGTTCTGCATTAACCATTTACTAAACTGCGGGAGATGTTGCTATAGCAACCAAGTTTCAAGTTCTCAACTTGAGTTTATATACTGGAAAACGTCAGGCACCTTTTACCCCGGTAAGCCCAGTCCCTTTTAATTCACTTTGGCACAAAAATAAAATAGCAAAAATGTTAACGTTTACAATGAAGCTCGTCCTAATATAGTAGAAAATGTTATATTGCAGTTTAACATTTTGTTATCCTCTGCACACTTTTTTTGTATTTTTATGTTCCCTTTTCTCTAAAATCATTTTAGAAATATAAACAAAGGTAATTTCATTGTAACAGAAACTTCTAGAAACGCATTAAAGCGGTATTCAATGAGAAAATGATCCAATATGTATAACTATATAGCAGATACATGCATACTTTTATCTTCTGAAATGTAATTAAACACTATGCTCGGAGTTGTGCTTCTTAGTATCTGGAACGCAGAATGTTTTTATTAGTTTGTCTGCAGTGTATTCTATCTCATTATTGATCCCACTAGCGGATGAAAAAGAACAGGAGTCGCTGTCACTTTGGAAGAGGAACAACGTGATCTACTTCTTGCCATTCTATCGGCGTTTGCAATTTTTTTTTAGTTTAATTAGTTGAAAAATCTAAGAGAAAAAAACCAACATATTCAATCTTTATACACCATGGGGTATTTACCTTGTACGAAATCAAAATGTATCAACATGTTCCGACTCACACAGCTATTATAGCAATACTGTTTAATGAAAACTTCAGGGGAAGCCAGACATCCTCCACTCTGTTAGCTAAAGCATTAGGCAACACGCAAAGATGTTTATATCAAATCCTCTGATATATCAGCGCTGCTTCACATATTTCATGTTTGTTTTATTATCCTTGACACCTTTATTACTTTACTTAAAATTACAGAACGACCTTCTCGCACAATAAATTCCATTATTTGCCAGTTTATTATTATTGAGTGTTCCCTTTTTATTTTTGTATTATTTATTTCATGATCCTACATTATTATACTGTCAGGGCCGGTACCAGGCCTTGCAGGTTGGCTAATTATTTACATGCCGGGTTATGATATAACCTGCAGCAGACTTCCTATAGTCAGATCCTCAGTTCCGCATGTGCCTGGGAAGGACACTACCTTTGCACAAATGGCGATTCTGTCCATAGAACCCTATCTTAAGTTTTATGTACCTGCTCCACGGAAAGTCTTTCGTCTCAGGTCTGGATATGTTTACACAAAGTGCAAACAGTAACTACTGGCATAGGACTATTTATGTACATAATGTTTTTTTCAAAACTTAATCCAGGGTTGCCAACATTTGGCATACTGGGGCGCACCCCCTGGAAGGTACACAGCTATCTTTTGCTGTGGATGGACAGGGCTTAATGTCATCAAGCATTGCCCATTATAGTACCGATCAGTTATGAAGTGCCATGTTCAGCATGGTTTTGCCTACTCTTGAGTAAGTTGTGAGTAAGTCAATAGTGGTTAAAGTCTGAATCTGGCCCAATGATACTATATCCTTACTCTCGCCCACGCCAGCCTCATAATGTCTAAATGCTAATACCTTTCAGTTGACATCTATCTATAACACCTAGGACCTGTAATTCAGTAAAAAAAAATATTATTCTGAATCAACTATCTCACTATTCCTTCTCCATCACAAACCTCTGTTACTTTCAATGACACGTCAGTAAATGAGATTTAACAGACATACCAGGAGCTTACACAGACATTACTTCTTCACATTTTCACAACATATGTGCTACAGGAAATTACATTGTAATGTGTAAAATAATTCACCGTCAAGAGGTAAAAATAGACACAATGTGAGATGTCTAAATGATCTGTCACTCAAACTCTGGCTTGAAAAAAATGCGGCCTCCTAGGCCCTACCTGGGAATACCTGTTACGCCCGTCATGTCTGTCACTTGTGTCGTGTCTTGTCATCTGTCTGTGTAGAGCTCAACTCTAAAGATTTCCTAGTGATTACAGAAGACATTGACATAAAACTGTTCTGATTGCTTGTTTACTTGTGTGGATGTGCAGCAGGTAATAGTCACAGAATCATGTTCAATGCGTGTCCGTTCTAATTCATGGTTGATGATAAATGTTTATCATATATTTATCTATTCCGCTCAATGCTTTGTTACTTCTCTTCACATGTAGCAGAGACCTAATTTCTGTAATGATTCCTTTGCCTATACTTACTATAATATGTGTGTAATTGTTATAATGATAAAGATTTATTGTATTGTACCACTCTGTGTGATTTGTAAAATCCATAAAGGAATAATAAGAATACAAATCATTATTTATTGAAGTTGTATTGAAGACAATTGTTGCCTTTTTATTCTTTAATACTTAGCTTAAATGATCTGTAATTATTTCTATTTTTGTGATATAAATGTTCCCATACTGCACTGGAAAGTAACTGCATGATTAAGTTGTGCTACCTTGCTTTCATCTCCAGTACTAGAAACGCTATATGTGACTTTGGACCGGATCCAGACTTACGTACTATTGTACTTAGGAGCGTAAAGTTGAATTGCAGGGGAGGTAAATTCCATTAGTTGCAAACAGTATTTGAGCAATGATGTTTCCAGCCCAAGTGTAATAACAGTGTAACAGTAACGCTGGTCAGTATCTGTGTGCAACATGCAACAATAAAGTATTCTCCCTGCATGCAAACACTGACATTCATTTTACCTCCCCTGCAATTCATCATGGTTTTACCCAAAAGTCTGCATCCAATCCTTGGCCTCTATGTGGAGCTCAGTGGAGAACTCATGGTATAGTGTCACCTTTATTATAGCTCCAACAATGTACTACTAACACAGGGCCAGATTCACATCTTTAGATTTATTGATATACGGGCAAAACCATGTTGAATTGCAGGGGAGTTAAATTTAGTCAGTGTAGCAGTACTGCTTTTGGTATCATTTAATTTCATCATAAAATGGAAATGGGCCTTTGACCTTCTAGAAAATTGAAACAAAAGACTGGGCTTTATGTAAAAAAAATGTGTGTGTGTATAATAGTACACATATATGTGTTTATCTTTCAGTTACTATTCTTTATAAATTGTTGTCGAATAAAACAGGTCACCACTAACCTGAGCGATCAATATGGTTACATCCTGTTGTTTAGAGAAACATTTTAAAACTTCTGCTTTCACGGCAGAAATGCGGATTTGTTTAAAACATAATAACTCCTAAGCACAGATTTAATTACTTGTTTCAGGCGTTGACATAAATAAGGCTGGGTGCACATTCAGATATAGAAATGGTATCTGGATAGGCGCCAGAAGTACACAACAAGGAGAAGATTGCTAGCAATTTATTAAACAGATCTTCTGTGACTGCGTTTGTGTTCTGGTTTGAAGACCAGATGATTCAGGATTATGTGTAAATGACACATTTCCATATTGATGTCTAGTCCTCCAGCTCCATGTGTCTTTTATGTCTTCTGCATTTACTAAAATATTGTCCCTATTATGTGTTGTAAACATTTCACATCTTCGTGATAAAGCTCTTTAAGTGACTCTGTTATGTAACGGTACATGCAAACCTCTTTCTGTTTTCATTACGGTTACAGGCTGCGCTTCCTCGCTGTTCATTTCTTCGTGGTATGGTTTTCATTCTGGCTGTGTTATGTGATGTACAGTATAGTTAATGTATGATCTTTATTCATTTTGTGCTTACAATTACTATTATTTACAGAATCTCATAACAGACTGAACCAATACATTTATGATCACCATTAGTCAGAATAATAACCTGGGATGGATAGAGACATCTGCTATCATTGTATTCGGACCTCCGATGACATCCTAACTCACCTGTGTGTGAGCATAAACATTTCCTCTTTTATTCAAAGGATTTATGATAGTGTAATCCTACCTTAATTGTGATTGTGGAAGTTAGAATGGCATGTAATGTTTAATCCTTACTCTACGATTATTATATTTCCTCCGCCCTCCTTTTGGGACCATATCAGTAATTAAAATTCTTCCAGTTTCTGTGTGGGTTTTCTTTGGTTACTCCAGAGAGTTAAATGGCACCTTGCAAAACTGTCCTTAGTGCGTATGTGTGTAATGGTGGCTTCAGCCCTTACATACTATCGAGACCTCTGCGCCGCTTGCTATTACACACAAAAACGGAGTGATCCGCATGCGCACACTATTCTGCAGCCACTTTCTGAATTTTCCATCGTCCTGCAGTCAGGCAGTCAAATGTAACTAACACAAATGGTGCAGTGATATAGATATCATTTACATCAGTTCTTCTATATATGTAATAGAGAGGTTATTATGTGCATGAACATTTAGCGCTTGGAGGTGTATGGCAGAAAATTCTGTTTTGTTTGATTTTTCAAGTGGAAGTGTGGGTAGCATTTCAATTTTTGCCCACTTTGAGCTGCTTAAGCGCTGAGGTTCCCTTTTCTATTTACTTTTTCAATTATGAAAGCTATAGATCATAGGTTCCCAAAACTTTTTTGCCCTTTAAACCCCTTGCCGACTTATTTGTTTTCCGTAGACTCCCTGCCTATCTAATATTTGGTGTGGAATCAACCCCTGGGGGTCCATATAGACCACTTTGTAAACCTATGCTATAGAGCAGGGGTAGTCAAAGTGCGGCTCATCAGGTGTTGTCAAACTACACGTCCCAGCATGCTTTGTCAGTTATCAACAATGTACACGCATTTATTGCATGCTGGGACTTGTATTTTGACAACACTTATAGAGACACACTTTGCCTACCTCTGCTATAGAGGATATTTAAAATACCTTATTGATAATTGATTTTATGTCATGTATATTGTGATCTAAATCTCCTATTCGCGTACTAATGAAGGTCCTCTTGTCTTTCTTATTCTCCACTCTAGTGTCAGACTAGGGGACTATTTATTTCGAAGTGGTAATACCAATATACATATTTATTTTTCATTTCATTCTACGTTCACTATTTCGCAATTGCACAACAGGGATAGTTTGTGAAAGCAATAGCCTGAGAGAAAACTTTTATAATAAGAATGTTCGTACAATAATAAAAAATAACTAGGTGTGGGGGAGTTGTTTCCTTCAAACTATAGGTTTTTTTTGTAAACCTTTACAAGTATAACTCAGTTACTGAGTTTTTAAAATCAACAAAACATAATTATAGTTATAATTATAATGTCTCTTTAATGTTTTTGGCTGTGTTAGTACCAATATGCTCCACAAACTTCTCAATCTCTGGTAAGACCTTGCAAGATAATACTTTTTAAACAATTCTTCGTGGTTAACAACCCCTTCTAAAGTTACTCCAGAAAAATAAAATATAATCCAAATATATTTTTAAAACATGTTCTATATAATGTTGTGTCTTTGTTTGATTTATATTGTTACAGGCGCTTGTGATGAGTGTAAGTTTTTAAAGTCGAATTTTTTGGCAATTTCTTTAATATCAATTGATTTTTTTTTTTTCATCTTGAACCATTTGTTTTGTTCAGTGAAATGTTCCCGAAGGGTGAACTTTACAAAGCGGTAAGATGTCCTGCCAAAAATAATATCAAACACATGTTGTGGTGCAATATTTCTTGGCAGAATGATAGAAACCTGTATAATATATGATACATAGATAAGCAGAACATTTTTGCTTTATTTTATTTTTTCTTACAGCTGCAGTTAAAATAATTTATCTTTGTAGCACTCACGCAGAGTTTGTCTTATACAAAACATACTATTTATGAACTTGGGCGTTAAGGAGCAAGCACAGCATAAGCCATTTTGTGTGACTTAACAGTCACTGAAATACAGCAATTTATTTCACAAAGAAACTTCAACTATAAAAACTAATCTCATCATCCTTTATATATATATATATATATATATATATATATATATATATATAAATCTATGTATGCATGTATGTTGCAGAATACCTATGGAATGCCTGAAGCAATTTACACACAAAATTTGGTACACATTTGACTTAAAATGTCCAAGTGACCCACCAATTTGTGTTGAAACCATAGTTTTTGGAGTCGCTAAGCTGATTGGTGACATTTAAGCCCAAGTTTAGTCGAATAGAAGGAATAAATCTCCTTAGAACCTTCTGCAAACCTGTAGAGATATGTATGTATATTTGTATATATGTATGTATGTAGAGAAGATGTATGTATGTTTCAGCATAACTTTGGAATGCCTGGAACAATTTACACCAATCTCCACCATTGACTTCTCATATATTCACTATTTTCATACCACCATTTCTAAATGTCCATACCAACACTTCTAAAATTCCACTTCCACCACTGCTTGGTACACATATGACTTACAATTTGTCAAGTATACTGTGAGCATGTAGTGGGAGAGAAATTGGGCCCATCCACTAACTTCTTGTAAATAGAGCCTTTTCAGTGGAAGAAGAGGGGCTGAGCGTGCCGTGAGTTTCTAAATCTGCTGCTCGAAGGAGAGGGAGAAGGGTGTGATGTGGTCCTCTGCTTGGAGGAAAAAAAGAACGAGAGGGTAAAAGTTGAGGACTTTGGGCCAGATTCAGCTTTTCACTCTCATGACTTCTCTCATGGGCAAAACCATGTTGCAGGGGAGGTAAATTTAATTAGTTGCAATCAGCATAACAGGTGACAGCTGATGTTTCCAGCCCAAGTGTAATAACAGTGTAACAGTAACGCTGGTCAGTATCTGTGTGCAAATTGCAAAAATAAAGTATTCTCCCTGCATGCAAACACTGACATTCATTTTATCTCCCCCGCAATTCAACATGGTTTTACCCATGAGAGTGTAAGTCATGTGTGTAAGTCATGATAGTGAAAAGCTGAATCCAGCCCTTAGAGAGAGAAGAATTAACTGGGTTAGGGGGTTAGTTAAGTGTGAATCAGGAGTAGAGATTCCTGCAGCCAGAGTTTTGGACTAAAGACACGTCACTGAGGCAGAGCACACAAGTCAACGCTCAACTGATCGAATCCTCAACAGTAATACTTATTCAGATCCGCACAAATTACTTAAGGCAGGGGTCTAGGGGCTGTTCTGCTTTTCCTGACAGAGAGAGAAGTAGTATACTCCCCTCTCCCGTGCACACCAGCACTGGCATATGGGCATCCTGGGTCCTTTGTGCAGCCATTGGAATAAACAGCAGAAAGAGAAGTACGGGTACAAAGCATACGCTGCCCGGAGTCACTATTACCAGCCCTGAAAACTTTTACCCTGGTCAATGAACAGATATGGAGGAAACATTACATGTGTATCATTTTCTCAAATTGCTTAGATAAGCAAACTTTCTTCTAACTTTTGTATGTAGGTAATAAAATAATCATGAATTTATGTGCTGTCTTATGTGCTATTTGTAGAATTAATAAGTTAGTTGCATTTAACATTTTGCCAAAAATAACTTTATGTGCATCTTGGGACTTATTAAACCTATTTATCTTCAGTTCTAAGTTCTCTGAAGCATCAAATTAAATACTACTTGTTGTTCATATCTTTAATTAAACATAAAATTTCCCTGTAGGAATTTTGAATGCAACCAATAAAAGAAAAATACCCCAGAACACCCAAGAGTTCCCTTCCTTCTAATAATGAAGTGCTCTTCATAGAAAACAATGTCTTTCTTATGTATTTGTTTGTGTATGTATAAATAAATTCTTTTTTAGGAGGACTGGGTATAAATCAGTGTAACTAGCATCGTGGGGTTTGTTTATTAAAATGCGTCAATAAGACTGATTTCTATCAGTGCAGCCTGTCATTACTATTTACTGGCCCTTAGCAGTAATTGTTACTGTGGTGCTCTGCCTGGCTTTTCTCAGTTTAATGTGATCTCATAAAAAAAAATCTTATTTTTCAAATATTGACTGGTTCAATAAATCTTACTAATGATTACCCCAGTATATATAGGGCAATCATTTAAATGTAAGACTTTAGAATGAATATATATATATATATATATATATATATATATATATGTATATATATATAGCTAAATAACCTACTTAATAACTAACATTTTTATAAAAAATACTAATTACTACAATTTAATATCTTTTAATAGGAAACTGCCTCTAGCTGATATGTATCAATGTATAAATATATTTAATTTTTGTAAGTAAATTAGAATTGAATTTAGCGCTATATATTATATTAATTCTTCAGTACTTCACTCAAAAATATTCAGCTATAAAATTATCTTTAAAAATATTCTTTAAAATAATTTAGCCGTCAGAAATAAAAGACTGATAAAGGCCTCCTATTAGAGTCCCAGGGGGTAAAGTATACTTTGAATGACAGTAAGTGACATCTGTTAAAAATTTGGTGCTATGATTCTTATTTTCATCTCAAAAACATACAGGGTCACGTATTAAAAATGTAAATCCTTAAAATTTGGACAACTGAGGGGCCGATTCAATTATTTGCGTGCCCCCTTATGCTGTTTATGTAAGGGGAATTCATTGCGCCTAATTCACTCGCAGCTTATAGAGCCGCGTACAAAAGGTTGCGAGTTTTAGCTACCGTAATAAACGTGAAAAAGACTTTTTCACATCTTAAGCAAGAATTTAATCGACCCCTACGTGTTTAAAAGCCCAAATGAGCTAGGGGAGGAAGAGGGGTGTGTACTCCTAGGCTTTAAACAGACCTGTGTGCGAGAAAAGTTGTTGTTGTTTTTTTTATTGTATATATATATATATATATATATATATATATATATATATATATATATATATATATATATATATATATATATATATATAATCTAGAAAAAAATGAAATCTACTTATCTACATAATTTTCTGTTCCACATTACTAAAAGGGCCCTTGTGACTTCCTCAACAAACACAAATAAAATAGGCTATTTAATAAACGCTTAAGCAGCTGCATTTTTATTTTTATTAATCAAGCATTAAAAACGTTCATCACTCTGCTACCCATAGTTTTATGAATATTACAATTAACTGCTGACTTAACTTCATAGGCATTTACCTTACTGTCTGTATTAACGATCACTGACATTACAAATGATTTCATTTTGTTCGCTTGACAGCTGTACAGTAACAGAGTTACAGAATAAACATTGCTATGGGCTTTTATGTGTTTCTTAATAACAGCCTGGCAGCTGTTATTAGATATGATACTGCTCTTGCTACATTGTTTAATTAGCACATATTTTGTTTGTGTAATATCTTATACACTGTGTTGTCCTTTTGATGTTGTTGTGCTTACTGTATTAGCGTTTGATTGCTCGTAGAATTCACCCAGCACAAAAAAGCATTTTTGTTCATTATCTTGTCATTTCTCATTCCTACGCATCAAGAAAATAAGTTGTTAGGCGTGTGGATAGGAATGAGGAAATCCGTAACAGGAGGCTGTCCGGAACTCTGTATAGGACATGCCGGGGCAGTTTCATAATGGGTGAATAGCCCCGCATTGCTTGCTGCATGCCTTCATGTATGAAATTGCTTATCAAGCAAGAACCTAGAAATTGTACATTCATTATTAAGTCCAAAAAATATTCACCCGATATTCCGGTAAAGTTGGCAATAACCTGGGCAGTTATTTTAATATAATATCACATTCAGATTACCACCCAGAATAACCCATATTTTTAAACCCAGGTATTTGCTGGGCTGCAGACCTTCTATCCCCATTCAGATTACAATGATTTTCAGCCCCAGGTGACTTTATATCTTGCTTTGTTTTTACCTAGTACCTTCCAAAACCCTACTCCAGCTCCACTTTGTACTGCCTAAAATCATTTACTGCGCAGAAAATAACCAAATTGCTAAAAAGAAAAAAAGGCCCAATTCCTACACTTATTGGCCTAAATTCACTAAGCGGTAAGATTGCAGTGAGATTGAAAAGTGGGGATGTTGCCCATAACAACCAATCAGATTCAAGCTCTCAGTTTCATTTTACACACTGGAGAATGTGAGCTTGANACAACCAATCAGATTCAAGCTCTCAGTTTCATTTTACACACTGGAGAATGTGAGCTTGAATCTGATTGGTTGCTATGGGCAACATCCCCACTTTTCAATCTCACTGCAATCTCACCGCTTAGTGAATTTAGGCCATTGAGTCACATTGGAAGGCATATGGGACAAAGGGACAGTTGCCCGAAATTGTGACTGTCACGCTGAAATCAGGACAATTTAGAGGTAATAGGTTGCTGATCGATGACATTTAGATTAATAGGCGTGTAGTTTCACAATCACGTCACCGCCACAATGTCTTATAGACTATGTTTATGTAGTATGTGAGGTCTCTTATTTGCCGATATATGCTTGGGTTATGTATTCGCCTTCTTTTATCTGCAAGGTTATAACTCGCAGTTCAACTAAACAAATCATGAAGGACAGTATGAGGAATTATGGAGACACATGTTCAGCGTAATTAATTCAAATATAAAAGTTTAGCATTTCCCAGCATGAATTATGAACACCCCAACTTCTAACAGCTGCTGGTGCTATTGCCACCCCCTCTCTCTGAGCTCACATAGGTGACCTAAATAAATGAATGAATGAAGGAAAATGGGATTCTGTGCACCAAACGTATTTAGAGCTAGTGTTTACAGTGAAGTAGGACAATCTTCCTAGACTGTAAGAGAGATGTAAATATGTATTTCAGATTATCAACTTCATTATGCTTTGTTTTGTTGTATCAATATTCGTATCCTACTCACTGTAAAATAAACAGCAGTAACACAGTTTTTATAGCATGTTATTGATCATTTACATTATTTTATTTCTTTTAATAATTATGTAGGATTTCCAAATGAGCCAGCAGCTAAGATAGCCATGGAAACTACCAAAGAATGGCTGAAGGTGAACCAGGATGAGGTAAGCAATATGATTGGCTTACAGCCTTGTTTTGGTGTTACATATAATGCTAACCATGTAAACATATGACATTCATACCGTTCCCTATTTTTGGGGCAGATAAGAATACATCAAATTTACAGGCCAGTTGAATAGTACAATTGAAACCTTGTAAATGTGTTTCTGATCGACACATTAAAGTATCTAAAACCCCAAGCAGGAAGAAAGTGGTCCTTTTAATGAATGCAGTCTTGAGTTGTAGAATACAGATGTGACACTTTATAAAATGGCGCCATGTTGCCGTATGCATGGCTGGCTCCGCCACATGTAGGTTTTGGAAAATGCATGAAAAGGCTGCACTAAAGCGTAACAGCACATACGTTGTCCTGCCATTGTCAATGTATCCTGGTTCACCTTCAGCCATTCTGCATTGATACGCCACCTTGCTGTTACTGTTGGAACTGCAAGCATGGCCCATACACATATTAGCATGCTTATGGGATAAATCCAGCAGCATGGCGGTAATGTGTCACATCTGTATAAATAGATGATTTAAGTTAAAAATAATAAATTGTTTGTTTACATGTCATATATTTATTAAATATTTATTAAAATGCAAAGAAAAGTGAAAATCTACTGATCATCTATGTAGATCACTTATTGCAACTATAGGCTAAAAATCCTGTTGAGGAATATCGTATAACTAATTAAATAAGTCATCAAGGATAATCACCCTATCCTAAAATTAGATGATTATTTGCCCAATTCCACCATTATTGTGGGATTGGGCTAAATATTGTTCTAGTGTGTGGTGAAGATAAGTGTTCAAGTGTGTGCTCAATTTAAGAGGAGCTAATTATCTAAAAACATAAACAGAAAATGTGCGAGTGTCCTAGTGTATAAACAGTATTTTATTCCACAATAGGATTAACCAAAAAATGTACAAATTTTAGGGCAAAATTGCACATATAACAAAAATAAATGGATTAATCAATTAACTTTATAAATCAGACACAGGTAATAGTTGTTTTAAATGTACTCTCATCAACTATGTTGCCAGATACCTTGTCATGTCTTTGCCTAAAGGTTGTAGAAAGGCAGAAAGTACTGTGCAGTAATGCTGACTGGACTGGACCACTGTACTGGCTTGTTTAGCTCCACTTATGTTCTGCGGTTTGTTTAATCTGCTTTATTGATACATTATTATAGAGGTGGATTTTCCAGTGCAGTGACTGCAAAGAAAAGTGTTCCCACACGTTTCCATTTGTTACAGAGAAGGAATGTTTACATAATGACCAAGCCATGGTGCTGTGTTACATAACCACAGAGCTATTTAGTAACATTGCTGAGATATGTAATCCCCATGTACATATTTCTTCTCAATAAATAACTGGTTTTGAGTATATAAATGACTAGTTTGTGGCATTGTTGCAATATGAACATTTCTTTAATCAAAAGTGGTTTTAAGTTACAGATGTAAATTATTACTTGAGTACACGGTGGTTCTATCTCTTAAAACAACAATGTTCTGAAAACACATTTCTTTGAGCATAAAGAATTTTTAACCTCCATTGAGTGCCCTGGTTACACTGACATGATTAGTGGTAACACAATTATTGGGGTTACTTAAGCACCCACAGATCTGATTATTCTAATAGAAGGGAGTTAGCGCAAACGGACGTACATGTATACTACCCTGCTGCTCTTTGGCAGGGTGATACATCACTACTAAAAGCCGGGGGGGCTCATCATAGTTGTCCTGCCTCCTCTATCAGTAGCGGCTAGTCAATTTTGATGTATTCTTATCATAAGCAACTCCTTCCCTTCTGAACCCTACTGTGTGCCCAAAGGCATCTTACAACCATATATGGAATTTTGCCATACTCAGGAGAAATTGTCTAACAAGTCATGGGGTATTTTTTCTATTACCCTTTGTGAAAATGTACAATTTTGAGGTGAATCCACTAATGAATGGAATAACATTTTTAATTTTCACGTCTCGATGCTTAACAATTCTACAAAACATCAGTTGGGTCAAAATGCTTACTATACCCATATATGAGTTCCTTGAGATGTGTAAACACAATGGTATCACTTGTGGTATCACTGGTTTTATTGTACTGATACAACTGAGGCTCTGCAAATGCTACATGGCACGTGAAAACCAATCCAGAAAAATCTGCGTTATAAAAAGCCAAATGGTGCTGCTTCCCTTCTGAGCTGTACTGCAAATAGCATTTTACAACCATATATGGGATCTTTACATTTTACGTTTCTTCTGGTTAACGTACTATTTGAAAATGTGCTAAAAAAAAAGGAAGTTTAAACATTTTACCCTCACGTTGCTTTTTCCTGTTAAACACCTAAAGGTTAACAAACTTCCAAAATGCTGTTTTGGATACTTTTTGGGAATCATGTCTAAACAGGCAGACCCCTCAAAGTATCTATTCAAAGTGGACGGATCTCTAAATGTTTGAAACTTTGACATTTTCTTGAAAATGCAAAACATTGTTACTTATTGTTACTAATAAATGATGCCAACATAAACTAGAAGTATGGTAAGTACTAGTTATTAACTATTTTGTGTGAAATGACTATCTGTCTTAACAGTATGAAAATGGTGAAATGTTACCCACCATGTCATGAAAAAACTATCTCAAAATCAGTTGGATAAGTAAAAGCATTAAAAAAAAGTTATTCCCACATAAAGTGACACATGTCGGATTTGAAAAATAGGGCTGGGTCCTTTGGTCCTAAATAGACCACTTCCTTAAAGGGTAAACAATGTTCCAGAAATATCTGAATATAAAATGCATCTATATTGCTACACATACTATAAAGCTAGGTACACACGGTAAGATAAATTATATCCAATCGAAAGATTTTTCAAGAGTGGGTAAAACCAAATGAATGTCAGATTTTTCATGCAGGGAGAATACTTTATTGTTGCATGTTGCACACAGATACTGACCAGCGTTACTGCTACACTGCTATTAGACTTGTGCTGGAAACATCATCTCTCACCTGTAATACTGATTGCAATTAATTCATTTTACCTCCCCTGCAATTCAACATGGTTTTACCCATGAGAGTGTAAGTCATGTGTGTAAGTCATGATAGTGAAAAGCTGAATCCAGCCCTTAGAGAGAGAAGAATTAACTGGGTTAGGGGGTTAGTTAAGTGTGAATCAGGAGTAGAGATTCCTGCAGCCAGAGTTTTGGACTAAAGACACGTCACTGAGGCAGAGCACACAAGTCAACGCTCAACTGATCGAATCCTCAACAGTAATACTTATTCAGATCCGCACAAATTACTTAAGGCAGGGGTCTAGGGGCTGTTCTGCTTTTCCTGACAGAGAGAGAAGTAGTATACTCCCCTCTCCCGTGCACACCAGCACTGGCATATGGGCATCCTGGGTCCTTTGTGCAGCCATTGGAATAAACAGCAGAAAGAGAAGTACGGGTACAAAGCATACGCTGCCCGGAGTCACTATTACCAGCCCTGAAAACTTTTACCCTGGTCAATGAACAGATATGGAGGAAACATTACATGTGTATCATTTTCTCAAATTGCTTAGATAAGCAAACTTTCTTCTAACTTTTGTATGTAGGTAATAAAATAATCATGAATTTATGTGCTGTCTTATGTGCTATTTGTAGAATTAATAAGTTAGTTGCATTTAACATTTTGCCAAAAATAACTTTATGTGCATCTTGGGACTTATTAAACCTATTTATCTTCAGTTCTAAGTTCTCTGAAGCATCAAATTAAATACTACTTGTTGTTCATATCTTTAATTAAACATAAAATTTCCCTGTAGGAATTTTGAATGCAACCAATAAAAGAAAAATACCCCAGAACACCCAAGAGTTCCCTTCCTTCTAATAATGAAGTGCTCTTCATAGAAAACAATGTCTTTCTTATGTATTTGTTTGTGTATGTATAAATAAATTCTTTTTTAGGAGGACTGGGTATAAATCAGTGTAACTAGCATCGTGGGGTTTGTTTATTAAAATGCGTCAATAAGACTGATTTCTATCAGTGCAGCCTGTCATTACTATTTACTGGCCCTTAGCAGTAATTGTTACTGTGGTGCTCTGCCTGGCTTTTCTCAGTTTAATGTGATCTCATAAAAAAAAATCTTATTTTTCAAATATTGACTGGTTCAATAAATCTTACTAATGATTACCCCAGTATATATAGGGCAATCATTTAAATGTAAGACTTTAGAATGAATATATATATATATATATATATATATATATATATATGTATATATATATAGCTAAATAACCTACTTAATAACTAACATTTTTATAAAAAATACTAATTACTACAATTTAATATCTTTTAATAGGAAACTGCCTCTAGCTGATATGTATCAATGTATAAATATATTTAATTTTTGTAAGTAAATTAGAATTGAATTTAGCGCTATATATTATATTAATTCTTCAGTACTTCACTCAAAAATATTCAGCTATAAAATTATCTTTAAAAATATTCTTTAAAATAATTTAGCCGTCAGAAATAAAAGACTGATAAAGGCCTCCTATTAGAGTCCCAGGGGGTAAAGTATACTTTGAATGACAGTAAGTGACATCTGTTAAAAATTTGGTGCTATGATTCTTATTTTCATCTCAAAAACATACAGGGTCACGTATTAAAAATGTAAATCCTTAAAATTTGGACAACTGAGGGGCCGATTCAATTATTTGCGTGCCCCCTTATGCTGTTTATGTAAGGGGAATTCATTGCGCCTAATTCACTCGCAGCTTATAGAGCCGCGTACAAAAGGTTGCGAGTTTTAGCTACCGTAATAAACGTGAAAAAGACTTTTTCACATCTTAAGCAAGAATTTAATCGACCCCTACGTGTTTAAAAGCCCAAATGAGCTAGGGGAGGAAGAGGGGTGTGTACTCCTAGGCTTTAAACAGACCTGTGTGCGAGAAAAGTTGTTGTTGTTTTTTTTATTGTATATATATATATATATATATATATATATATATATATATATATATATATATATATATATATATATATATATATATATAATCTAGAAAAAAATGAAATCTACTTATCTACATAATTTTCTGTTCCACATTACTAAAAGGGCCCTTGTGACTTCCTCAACAAACACAAATAAAATAGGCTATTTAATAAACGCTTAAGCAGCTGCATTTTTATTTTTATTAATCAAGCATTAAAAACGTTCATCACTCTGCTACCCATAGTTTTATGAATATTACAATTAACTGCTGACTTAACTTCATAGGCATTTACCTTACTGTCTGTATTAACGATCACTGACATTACAAATGATTTCATTTTGTTCGCTTGACAGCTGTACAGTAACAGAGTTACAGAATAAACATTGCTATGGGCTTTTATGTGTTTCTTAATAACAGCCTGGCAGCTGTTATTAGATATGATACTGCTCTTGCTACATTGTTTAATTAGCACATATTTTGTTTGTGTAATATCTTATACACTGTGTTGTCCTTTTGATGTTGTTGTGCTTACTGTATTAGCGTTTGATTGCTCGTAGAATTCACCCAGCACAAAAAAGCATTTTTGTTCATTATCTTGTCATTTCTCATTCCTACGCATCAAGAAAATAAGTTGTTAGGCGTGTGGATAGGAATGAGGAAATCCGTAACAGGAGGCTGTCCGGAACTCTGTATAGGACATGCCGGGGCAGTTTCATAATGGGTGAATAGCCCCGCATTGCTTGCTGCATGCCTTCATGTATGAAATTGCTTATCAAGCAAGAACCTAGAAATTGTACATTCATTATTAAGTCCAAAAAATATTCACCCGATATTCCGGTAAAGTTGGCAATAACCTGGGCAGTTATTTTAATATAATATCACATTCAGATTACCACCCAGAATAACCCATATTTTTAAACCCAGGTATTTGCTGGGCTGCAGACCTTCTATCCCCATTCAGATTACAATGATTTTCAGCCCCAGGTGACTTTATATCTTGCTTTGTTTTTACCTAGTACCTTCCAAAACCCTACTCCAGCTCCACTTTGTACTGCCTAAAATCATTTACTGCGCAGAAAATAACCAAATTGCTAAAAAGAAAAAAAGGCCCAATTCCTACACTTATTGGCCTAAATTCACTAAGCGGTAAGATTGCAGTGAGATTGAAAAGTGGGGATGTTGCCCATAACAACCAATCAGATTCAAGCTCTCAGTTTCATTTTACACACTGGAGAATGTGAGCTTGATTCTGATTGGTTGCTATGGGCAACATCCCCACTTTTCAATCTCACTGC